>JAQZBX010007596.1:10018-50227 GCA_029593785.1 Cabassous unicinctus | reverse complement strand
TAAGTCCCACCAGGCCTGCAGTGTACAAATAGCTGTTGATGAGTTTGCCATGCTTACTGAACTGAATAAGTATAAAAGCTTTTCGTGTGCATTCCTATTTTCAGACCCAATACAGTACGTTAACCTCAGAATATCAAATTGAATCAGGGGTTCTGAGAAGCGCCGCCTGCAAGGCAGTTAGAATGACACTCTTCATTACACTATCTAGATTCAGGTTTCAGACAACCATAACTGGGCTTTCACAACCTCTCACCTAAAGTCAGATACCACACAGCCACCCAAATCAGCAGCTGCCTTCCCGCAAGGGTTCCCAAGCCCCTTAGAATATGAAGACCAGTGAGATCAGAAAAGCCGAGCCCGAAAGCGTTAGGAGGAGCCTTTGCATGATGGCATTTTTCCTTGCTAGGCCCAAATAAACAGCCCCTGAAAGGCTGTTTGCCACACAGTATGTCGGCACAAAGTCTGCAGTCTGTGCAGAGTGGATGTGTCAGCTGCCCATTAGACCACACTAAAATAGAATTGCTGGGAGCCTGAAGCATGAAGCATGATATTAGATAAAGTGATGAAATTTCACTCGATTAAAGAGCCAGGTCAAGGACAGTTACCTCGGGAAATTCCTTTTTTCCTCGAATATTCTCGCCACTTTGATGAATTTATCATTTTCTTGCTTATTTTTCATTATCGTCTGGGCCTTTATGAACAATAAAATGTGCCCTCAGCAGGCACTGACATATTGGAGTCATCAGAATCATAGGTTATGTTGATTCAAAGAAGGGGGGGAAAAGAAGATAGGAGTGACATTGCCGCAGGTCAAAAGCCTTTGGAAATGTTGGATTGATTTGTTTAGACAGTTGTTTGATTTCTCTCTTTCTCTTTCTCTAGTACTCCCCCCACCTCGCCCCCGCCCCCAGTAGAGGGGTAGGAAAAAGAAGAGAAAAAGCTAACCTTTTTTTAATTTTAGGCTAGTTGAAGAGAGGAACAGAAGCATATGGCTTGGCAGAACATTTTATTTTTATTTATTTTGATTTATAAGGACAGGAGAGAAATGCTCCTTGCAAAGGCTTCTTTTATCAAAAGAACTTGCAGGCTGAACGTAAATGGCTGCATACCTGCATTGCTTCTTAAACCCTGGGTTGGAAAACCGCATGGAGCCACTGGCAAACTTGGTTGGCTGCTCCCTGGAGTAGGGAGAAAAAAAAAAAATCATTCTGGCTCATTAGTACTTTACTATGACTTAATTTCATTTACAATCACATTGGAGAAGCGAAAGAAGGGAAATGTGCGTATTTGGAGCAGTTTTGGTTACCCTTACAGCGTCAGGATTCTACCAACCTCCCTGCCTCCCCTTAGCCTGCCAGTGCCGATGGAGGTTCTCAGACATCCCCTGACATCCTGGAAGGGGTGCATCAGATCCTGCAGAACTCTAATTCCGTTGATTTAGCTGGTCCTTCTTTGGGTCAGAAAATCCCCAGTTTCTTCAGGAAATTGTGCTCATCTGGAGGATTGAGAAGATTTTGGAAGTAAAAGGTTTCAGCACCAAACTCTCGATCTCAATCCATGATTGACTAGCCTTGGTTCTATGAATTTTCCATGCGATGTTTTAACTTTGGTGCTCTAATTTTCATCCTATGTATGTAGGCTGATTAATGTTTCAGACTACTCTTTCTCCCTTCGTAAAATAGAGATATTAGCATCACTCTTGTAACATACGAGACTACACTGAAGATGAAATAAGATCATTTATTTACAGGTATGTTGAGGTCTTAAGTGAAACAATATTACCTAAATTTCAAATGGTGCCATCATTCTATTTTCACTCATAGCAATATTAGTTTTTTAATATCACAGGGCAAAGTATTTGTATGGCTCAGTGAGCTGTACTTACTTGGAATGCGAACCACAGATGTACTTAAAATTTAGATCTTATTTTTTTCAGTAAATCCCTTAGGCAGTACTTTAATGTTTGTATGAATCAAACTTCTTTTCTAACAGCATCCTCTAGGTGAAAGACCACGTGGAAGGAAGAAATGCGTTAAATACATGTCTGGTGAGAAGGGCAAAAAATGCAGGAAGGTTTGTTGGGTATAACTTTGGTGCCTCATTTTCTACATAAACGGCAGGACAAAAGTGCGAGGGTAATCTTTTTTTCTTTTAATTACAGAAAATAAAAAGCATGATTACTCGCCACATAGAAATGTCAGATAGTTGCTTTCAGATCTGATCAAGTGTAGTTTTCTCCGCCCCCCACCCCAGCCAAAGAGGTTTTTTATTTTGTTTTATTTTTGTTTCCAAATAGCCAAGTGATTTGAAAGACCAGAAGGCAATTGTGCTAAGTTTTCTATTATTAGCATGGAAGTGATAACAGTTTTCTTTTCTCTCTCCGGAGAAGAGGTGGCAGTTGGAGGCTAGTGGAATTCTCAATGCTGTATCAAGCACTTTTTTCACCAAAACAAAAGAAGGAGTAGGAATATCTGCCTGGAATATCATGATAAGGCTATTACTCCTTCTGGGTGTGAGGTGAGGTGAGGATTGAAGACAAAAGCATTCAATAAAAGAGAATGCCCAGCAATGGGTGGAGCTTGGCATCCTCCCTTCCATCTTCTCCTTGAGCTGGATTCCTGCCTGATGGAGGCCTGGGTACACTCACCTGCTGCTCTTGTGTTCTCAAGGCTAGGAGAGCCGGGCCGGCAGCACAGTCTCCCAAGTGAGTGTGTTTTACACTAATTCCTTCCTTTGGAATCTCACTTTCTCTGTTTATGGTATTTTATTTTGGTCTAACAACAAGTCAGAATGGGAAAAGCTTATCCCAAGTATTGGTTAGCAAGGTAAAGGTGCATCAATTTTTTTAAGATTAAGGCTTGATACACCCTTTAATCCTCTTTCTTTACCAAAGAACACTTGGGCAGCACCTTACAAGAAGTGTATTCTACTTATGGTCATCTTGCTTATGATGAATATGGAATGTTTTATCCTAAGCAACAGTAAAAAAAATTACTTTGAAACCTCCCATTGATACTTCTAATGGACACAATAAATAGAAGAATATGTTCATCAAAAATTGCCCTCCTTTTCTCTATGAAAAAAACCAGTAGACATTCCATTAGAGGAAAGGCTTGGTTTCCCATGTGGATTATGAAATCACTTGGGTTACACTGAGGCTGTAAATGCAGATCAAAGCAGCTCAGAATCTCGTTCTAGGGATGGTGCTTTTTATTTTTCATCGTTTCCCAAGAGGCTCTGATGAGCCCAAAGCTCATCTGATGCAATTAAGGATCAGGAAATGTCCTACAAGTGACTGCACCAGAGCCTCGGTTGAGAGGTGGCTACCTTGGGAGAATCAGGTTATTCCCAGTTCTGCCTGGGGAAACAATAGAAAGGGATTCGAAAAATAAAACTCCTCTGACCAATGTGAACTTGTATTGCAAAATCTTTCTAAGCATTGCCATAAGTGAGGGTTTGTCTTTCTTATAATGAAATCCCCTTAGCATTTTCTTACTTTGTAACATTTTGTGTTTTTATTTTATTTACTTTATTTTATTTTAATACAAGAGAATGGAAAGGGCAAACTGCTCTTGATGTGCATTATTCTAATCTGAAAGGTTCATCATTTCAGTCCTGAGCACTGATTTCTGTCACGAAGGAAGAAACATTTCTTTTTCTATCCCTGATGCCTTCAATGACATGACACACGAATGATGGACTATGTAATAATTTAACCCAGTTTGATCTTTCTACCCGGGGCACACGCTGCACGTAAAGCCTCAGTGATTCCTTATTTATTTATTAGCTTATTTATTTATCCTTTTTTTAGATCCTCAAATAGAGAAACTAGGGTATTTAAAATTTACCTACTTTTTAATCCTATCAACAGAGATTTCATTTTCTTATTAGTGACTAACTATCTTCATAAGCCAAAGGGGTCAAGTTTTAATTATAAGGAAATTACACAAATATTTAAATTTCGATTCTCTCATTCTTTAATTACTGTTTTTTTTGTGTGTGTGACCTTTCCTTTATCTGAGCACTGTGCAGAGGAGAAATTGCATGTCCTTCAGTCTTAAGGTTCATCCATCAGTCATGTCACTTTGACTGATTGTTTTCTTTCCCAGGTATTACACACGTACGTTTTCTGCTGCATTCAGCTAGATTCATTCCCCTCAGGTTCACTGTGTCACCGGTGATGTGATGTGCCAGGGAGCTTGCCGGCAGCCAACGCTGGGTTTCTTGGATGACATGGGCATTCCACTGACACCATGGACAGGTGATTTCTCCAGGGCAGGGCCGCGGCCATAGTCTTTTTGTTCTCTTCCTGCGTGGCTTATCTAGTCAGAATTCAATATAGAGATGGGTGGGTGGAGAAAGGGGAAAGTGAAGTAGCAATTTATAGGTCTCACATCCTGGTTTTATATTACCCATAGCACATTGGAAATTAAGAATTATACCACTTTTGATGTGGCTTTGGGAGAAAACTGCCAGTCCCCAAGATCCCAAACGGCATTTGGAAAACATTCAGGAAAAGTCATGAAGTGGTTAATTGGTCTTAAGGCTCATTACAAAATGTGGAAACAAAGAGGATGAAGGGATATCGGAAGCATATTTTGTTTAGGAAGGCCTTAAACAATTTAGACATGGTCAAAGAGAGCTCTCCATGCACCTGACTAAAAAGATGTTAGTTTTGCCTGATGGCAATTGTTATCTGAATCCAAATGAGGCAATAAAGGGGAGAAGATGGCTGAGAACTGGTGGTCAGTGGGGAACAGATGTTACAATTTCTAATAGATTGGTCAGGGAAAGTGTTTTTGAGAAGATGAAATTCGATCAAGGTCTTAAAGGTTATCAGCAAGTGAGCCTTATCTGGGGGAAGACTCTTCCAGGAAGAAGTAACAGTAAGGCCATGAGGTAGGTGTGTGCCCAGTGCGTTTGAAAAAAAGAGGAGACCAAATAGTCATGGAGTGTTGCTGTAAAACAGGCATGTGGGGTATTGAGGGGGCTGTCTTCAAGATGGGAGAAATAGCAGCATGCACACTGCTAATGGGCACATTACGAGGGAGAGGGAGACCTTCATGATGTAGGGGAGAGGGTTGGGAGAGAAGAAATGGCCAGAGTTGTGTGTTGGAGTGAGAGATGGGAGCTGAACCTAGTATACACATGGTAGGTTGACTTTAGAGAGGAGCCCCAACAGTTCATCCATAGGAACAGGTGGGAAACAAGGGCAAGTGGGTACTGGTCCAAGTAGGAGGTAGATTTTGGTGGCAGAAGCTTTGGAAACACTCTTCTGAATATGTGTATGTGTTTAAGCAAAGTCAACAGCTAAGAGTAAGAATGGGAAAAGTGTATTGGAGGTTTAAGGAGCAAGAAGAAGTCATGAAATAATAATCTAAGGCAATAGTTTTCAAAGTGTGATCCAGATGAGAATCATCAACATCACCTGGGAACCTGTTAGAAATGCAGATTCTAAGGCCTTACCCCAAACCTACTGATTCAGAAACTCCGGGGTGGGGCTAACCAATCTGAGTTTTCACATGCCCTCTAGGTGATTCTGTGGCAGTCTCATGTTTGAGAACCACTAGTTTAGGATAACCAGTGAGTGACTGGATTATGAAAATGTTGTATGATTGATGGGCAGAACTAAAGACATCCTTGAATGGCACTCATGAATTTAAAATGAGATCAGTCAGCACACTTGCACATCTTTTATCCACCATGACTATCTCTGTGGGTGCAAGGAGTAAGCTGAGTTGACTTAACCTGGTCTGTGGTTTTTCCAGGTAAGGATAATGAAACAAGATTTTTAAAAATATGTATGCAAGACAGTGATATAATGATAACCATAGAATCTAAGCTAGGTAAGGACAGAAGTTGAGGGACCATGAAAAATTATAAGACTAATGGTTAATAAGACCTAATAGGGCCAAAGTTTCCTTAGAGTTGATGCATTAGAGGGAGTGAGTTGAAAAGATAGAATGCTTGGAATAGCAATTATGGAGGGATTGTATCTGTTGGTAATGACAAATCTAGGGTATGACCTTTGGAGTGAGAAGCTAAGTCAGAGTAGAGGATGTGAGAGTTGGAGAAGAAGGCTTCAAGGAAAAAAGCATCTAGAATATTAGAAAGATAATGTATATGGATATTGAAGTTACCCAATATCAAGAAGAGAGAAGTGAGCCAGGAAATGAAATCTGCAAGAAATTAGGGGAGTCTTCTTGGTGTCTTTAAGTGGCAGCTGCATTTTGGCAAAGACTAATGAAATGAGATTAGCAAAGATGAGGATTTTTTTTTTTCTTGTGGTGGGAGGAAGGATGGTCAAGTGGAAATATGAAACAGGAAGGACACCTACCTACACCTCCAGGCCTGCCATTGAAGGAGGCTTGCAAGACAAAACAGCCACCACTTCAAAGGGCTGGGTGAAAGCAGTTAGTTTCCTGAAAGAAGAGTCAGAGTTCAAGAAGTTAAAAGAATGTTCTGAGAAGAATTGAGGAGAAGCTGATGACTGATGATGAATTCCAGAAGGTAGTGTGAAAGGGTATTAGGTACTGGGGATGGGTGGTAGAAGGAATGAGAAAAGGGGAAATATAGAACATGTTGAGGACAAGATTCCAAGAAAAGGAGAGACAATTGAGAGTCCTGGGCTTCCTGTGGGGATGGGCATACATCAGAGAAGAGGGAAAAATGAGATTTGCCTAGATGTTATCAAAGTAGGTAGTGATGACAAGGTGTGAGTATTGTAGGTCAGTGAGCTGTGGGGATCTTGCCAGAGGCAAGGGATGGGCAGTCTTTTCTTGGCACCTGGAAATCTGGGAGAGGTGTGAAAGCCAGGGGAGTGATCATCTTTGGTTGGATGTGTGGCTGGGCTCTCCAATCATGGTAGACGTCAGAAGTGTCTCTATTGGAGAATGGTGTTGGAAATGGCTTAATGAGTAGATGAGTCATGGCTGATCTAAGTTCAACAGCTCACATCATGACCAATTCAAAAGTTACCAGGTGGTAATAAAAGTTCACTGTTCTATTCTTGTTATGCTTTATGCCTTGGAAGTGGTAAATAAAAGGGGTCCTACCATCAACATATCAAAAAACATCTGAATTTGTTTCTATTTATTCCTTCAGTTTTGCAAGACTGGGAGACTGGAACCAGGGATTTCACCACATGAATAGTCATTGTGGAATTTCTAGCAAGAGAGACCATGCCATTCCATATTGGCATCCCATTGATTCCTTCCAGCATGTTCCACAGGAGCAAGCATTTGATTTGAATACCTATGCAGAGATGCTCTTAGGAATCAGCATGCGTGGTGGCTTGAGCACAGCTCCTGAGTGTGAGGAGTGTGCCCAGGATGCAATAACGCATACTTTTCTGGGGATACGCACCTGGAATGCAGAGATGGAGGCGACCAAACAGCAGTCGTTTCAGATGCCAAATACTTTTAGGGCAGTTAACTCCAGTGGAAACCTCTTCAACTCTGGAAAGAATTCCAGGGTCTTGGGGCTGTGTGCACTCAGCGTTCACACTGAGAGCCATTGCTTTGTGTGGAAATGCTTTATTGCAGTTAGAAATCTTGTAAAGTGCCGTTAGTGGCTTGCAGAGTGACAAGCCGCATTAGAAAATGCACTCTCCCCCTCCTAGCTAAGATTAATGCCTGGCAAGGCAGATGACTGATGCAAAAATAATGCCTCTTGATGAGTCAAGATCATTCTAGAAGAATTTAAGGAAGAATTAGGTATTTTCAAGGAAATAAGTAACTGAGGAACAACACCTGGATTGCTGCTGGCTCCTTTATTTTACAGAGGATCAGAGGGACAAGAGAAAGAGATTTGCCTTCTCCAAGGTCAGGCCTATATTATGACACAGAACAAAACAAACATAAACATGAAACAGCAATAACAAAAACCTGTGAAACTTTAATAAGGATTTACCTTTAAAGTAAAAGGTAAATCTCTCTTACTCCTTCTTCTTTTATAACTATTACTATTAATCACTACTAATAGTTTCTTTTCCAGATAGTTTTAGGCATACAAAATACCCCTTTAAAAAACACAAATGGAATCAAACTATATGTATTCTGCAAGTTAATTTTTAGTTTAATATATTTTGGATATAAGGATTTGCTGCAATCTTTTTTATTCAGCTGTATAATATTCCATTGTACAGATATGGCATAGTTTACATATTCTGTTACTATTAATGAACGTAAATGACTTTCAGTTTGGGGCTATTACATCAAGACTGCAGTGAATACTCTTGTCCACTAGGGCAAATCTATAGGTGGGCTAAATAAGACATTTTATTTTTGGCTTAACGTATTCTTACAAATCAATATGTAAAAGATGAATAAGAAAATATGAAAACCTAGGAAAGAAAATGGTAAATGACAGGAAATGAAATGTAATTGGCCAGTTAGCAAATGAAATATACTCAGTATCACTCATAATTAAATAAATGAAAATTAAAACATGATGCCACTTTACCCACAAAGTTGTTAAGTATTTAAAGTCTGAACCCATGAGGCATTGGCAAGGGAGTGGGGGCCCAGCATGTGCCTGCATTGCTGATGGAAGTGTAAGTGATTGTCACTTGTTCTGGAAGGCACTTCAGTGATGTCTTTGCCCGTGTTTGAACTTGCTAACATCCTGCAACTTGGCTTTGAGCTACACCCTTTGAATGATTGATTAGAGGAAAATCTTTAGCCACAATTACAGTTTATTTTTCAGTGTGGAAAGCCACCTGAGTTATCTCATTTACATTGACTTCATAGTTTAACTCAGAAGGCAATTAGTTTCTTTTGTTTAAGAGATGTTTGTTAGGGGAAATGGATGTGACTCAAGCAGTTGAGCCCCTGCCTACCACACGGGAGGTCCTGGGTTCGGTTCCCAGTGCCTCCTAAGGAAGACAAGCAAGACAGTGAACTGACGCGTTGGTCTGGCGTGGTGAGCTGACACAAGATGATGCAACAAGAGACACAAGGAGGAAAACGCAATGAGAGGCACAACAAACAGAAAGCAGAAGCGGCAGAGGTGGCTCAAGCAATTAGGTACCTCCCTCCCACACAGGAGGTCCCGGGTTCGTTCTGGTGTCTCCTTAAAAGAAGACAAGCACACTACGAACAGACACAGAGAGCAGACAGCAAACAACACGGGGTTGGGGTGGGGTGGGGTGGTGGATAAATAAAATACATCCTTTTTAAAAAAAAGGATCTCAACTTACTAAAAAAATAAAATAAATGTTTATTAGGCCACTGCTATGAGCCACTGGGAATACAGAGGTGACCAGCAGTGGACATGATAGAAAAGGCCTTTGTGGACAAACAAAGGAATAGATGTATAGTATACAGCAGGAGGTGACAAGTGCTGAGGTGAAGGGATGGCAAATGACTGGCGGACATTTAGGTGGGAGGCTACAGAGTCTCTCTGGGGGAGGTGATGCTGCAGGACAAGAAAGAGCTGGCCCTGCAAAGGCTTGGAGAAGGGCCCTCCAGGCAGAGAGAACAGCGTGGACGAAGCCCAGTGCCCAAGAGTGTGGAAGGAAATGGAATGAGAGGTGTAGGCAGGGGCTGGGGTGACAAGGGCCTAGTAAGGGGGTTGGATTTGGTATGAAGTGTGGTGGGAAGGTATGGAGGTGGGGTTCCATCTTAAAAGCTCACTCCCACTGCCATGAGGAGAATAGAATAGAATGGACAAACAGGAAGCAGGAAGGACAGCCAGGAGGCCTGCACGGAAGTCCAGACGAGACAATGGAAGATGGCTCCCGTTAGAGTATAACGATGGAGACTGAGAGAAGTGAGCAGCTTTGGGATATGGTTTGGTGTAAGGGCCCAGGGCACTCTATCCCAGTGGTGTACCAAGGAGAGGGCGGTGGGAGTGGTCCATCCTGGTGCAGGCAATGAAGGGGTACATTGTCTGCAGAAAATTAAAAAACAATAACAATGACCAAGAGTCCTCAGCTTCTCAGCTTTTTATTGTTACCGCTCGCTAGTGATTTCAAGCAGTCAGTGAAAAACATTCCTCAGCGCAGGTTTGGATTCTCCTGCCATCCCTTCACCTGTTTTGTTTCTACCTCGGCACTTGTCACTCCCCTGCCACCCCCACCCCCACATTGGTACCCCACTTCCTGGGCCTCAAAAGAGGGAGGGTAAGCGCAGGAACTATACCCGTTAATGGAACGAGGCTAAGCGTGTATCTAAAATCTCATTTATTAGATGAGTAACTGCCCCTCTCTGCCTGAAGGACGAGTAGTTAAAGGAGCAGAATTTCCCTTGCCGGCATTTCTCTACATGGAGAAAAAGTGGAAGATCCCTTCTCAGCTACAGAGGCAGAAACCTGGGGAGAGGTGCCAAGATGTCCCCTCATTCTCCTCAGCTTTCCATTCTCTCAAACCTTTGACCCCCCTGAGGGGAGGGGCCAGCAGCAGGTCAGGGAACGCCTGCTTCCCCACCCCTCCTCCAAGGGCCTCTCCCCAACACACCACAAGACAATCTGGCACAAGTAAGGTGCATAGTTCAGTTTTTGCTCCAGAAGGATATGGAAGGGTCATAAAAGGACATTAAGTTGATTCAAAAGCCAAGTTGAATTCCAGGCTGAATTTTTATCTCAAACTATACCCAGGGACATTAGCAAAAATAACTCACCAGAGCTTATGCAATGGATCCAAATAATACAATATTGATTCCACAAATATGAACAATGGATCACTTCTCTCACTATTAAAAGTCCTAAAAGGAATTAGAGTTCAAAAATGAAATCAAAATGGAAATCTCCTTTCCCTTGTAAACCAAAAAAGCAATTCTAAAATACCTTCCTTCTCCATTTTCCATTCTGCTCAGATTCAGAATTTCCCTCAGCCACCAGCATCATCTTCTAGGTGGATGTGGCAGTCTCTGAGTCCTCACTAAGGCTGAATTCATCTAACCCCAGAGCCCTAATGTGCTCCGTGTTCCAGAAGAGTCAAAAAGTCAACCTGACTCATAAGATAATTGATTACAGCATCAAACCTACACAAACAACATTTATACCTGATCCCCACAGCAAAAGCATTTTGGGAATATAAGCAAAGTTCCCCCTTTTAGTCAGCGATGGATCAAAGTAGAGAGTTGGTGTGATTGTGGAGGAAGTAGCATAGAGAAGGGAAGCATGAAAGAAAAAAAAATCATCTTGTCTTTAGCTTTGCCAGGATGTCAGTTAGTCCATGCCAGCTGTCTGGAGTATACAACATGTTCACTTAAACCCTACTGGGGAAATTTTCCATCATGAGGTTCAACACTGTGCCATCTGCTCCTCCCTGAGCCTTACGTAAGGCCAAAGCTTCCTCGCCTGAGCCGCTGTTGTTGGAACTCTTTCCTCAGAATCCTGAGGCGAAGCAAAGACCTCTGTTTGCCACATGCTTCTTCTCCAAATCTTGCAGTACTTATGGGTTTCTTTAGCTGACTGTGGCTGTGGGAACACCCCAAACCTGTGCCTTCAATGGTGCCTAAGAAATAATGACCCCAAAAGCTTTTCCATTACTCAATCTTTTCTTAATTCCCCAGCCACTGAATACATTTTACTCTTCAAAAGACAGCACAAAATCTCTTTTAACCACCCATTTCCTGGTATATCAAGACCAGAGCTGGGGGTAAAGGGGAAAAACCAAGCAAATATTTTTTATGCCTCACATGCTCAGCTCTCCAAAATCTCACCCATTCAAAATCTCCACACATTTCACTAAGCCCTTTTGAAAGGAGCCTTCCTGAGCTCTGTTATGAGCGCTGCTGTCTCCAGGACCTTTCCAGGGGTCCTGGGGGATCCTGGACTCCTAGAGAAGTGAGGGCCATAGAGAAGACCTCTACTGATGCCAGCTGAGAAATCTGTCTCTTCCCCAGACCAGATTCTTGCTCTTCAAGGTTTGGAATAAACACTGAATGCCTTTCAGTAATCATTCCCCCTGCGACCACCCACCAGCAGATGCCAGCCACAGATGCAGCTGCTCCTCGTTTACCGGAACCTATGATTGCAAAGTCCAGACTCCTTGGCCTCTGCTGCCCAGACCTGCCTTAACCATCCACCCTGGAATAGCAGAGGATTTCCAGAGAGAGAGAGAGAGGGAGAGGGAGAGTGAGAGAGAGAAGTGTAGCCTGCTTCGTATGCCCCATGACAAGTGGAACTAGAAAGAATGGCATGGTTCTTCTGAGCATGCAAGAAGTGAAAAGGAAGCCAATGGCCCAGTTTCTGCTTCTGAGTCATGGCAATTCTGCCCGTTACTAAACGTGGTTAAATGAATGTTTGCTCCTTTGACCCAAACTGTTCCATAGGCAAGGACCAGAAGCTTTTCTGTGGACAGCAGGTTGAAGAGGAGGATGCAGGTATGTTCCTGATTACCCTCCAGGAAAACATGAGCCATTGAAGACCAGCTGGCCGTTAGGATTGGCTGCTTCTCCCTCTGGAAGGGGTAAATTATAGGGCAAGAGAGAGTGTGTGAGAACAAGAGCCATTGCTAAGTGTGCACTGCAATGCTTCTTCCTTTGTGCAATGCTTCTTCCTTTGTGCCAGATGGAGAGGTGTAAGGAGTGTGTTCAACAAGGTTCCACCATGGAAATAGAACCAGTAGTACATATGTATTATTGCAAGGAATTGGCTTATGCAATTGAGGGGTCTGGCTAGGCAAGTCTGAGGCCATCGGGAAGGGCATGGCAGGCTGAAAACTTTTGGGCTAGAGCTGACAACACAGTCCACAGGTGGAATTTCTTTTTCCTCAAGGAAACCTTAATTCTGCTTTTAGGGTCTTTAATCTGATTGGATGAGGCCTACCCAGATGATAGAGGATACTCTCCTTTATTATAGTCAACTGCTCATAGATGTTAATTTCAATTACAAAATACCTTTACAACCATATCTAGCTTAGTATTTGATTGAATTAATGGGTACTATAGCCTAGCCAAGTGGACACATAACACTGACCATCACCTATAGTGAGGAGAAAGGTCCACTCTTCCCCAACCGCTAGGTGGATGTGAGGGGAAGGGCATTTCAGACAGGGGAACAGCATATGCAAAGAGGAAGTGAAAGAATTTCAGAGTGAAGAAGGGAAAAATTACAAAGGTGGACTGAAAGATAAAAAAGGGGCAAAATCATAAGTTCTCTTGGATCTGGGAAATGTAGATTTTATCCAGATAGATAAGCCTTGTGGATTTTAGGTGAAAGAGATATGTGTTATAGAAAGATCAAATATGTGACTGGGTGAAGGTACTGGAAGAGGCACAGGTGTAGACAAGAAGGCCAGCTAAGAGATAGCTGAGGGGAGCAGATGTAGCTCAAGTGGTTGAGCACCTGCTTCCCATGTATGCGATCCTGGATTCAATCCCCGGTACCTCCTAAAAAAAGAGAGAGAGATAATTGAGGGGGAAACATTAAATACAAAAGAGTTTTTTTACGGCTAAGAGATTTCAAAATGAGTCGGGAGGTCATTCCAGAGGTTACACTTGTGCATGTCTCAGCAGATCTCACTACCTCCACTGTGAACAAAGCCTCAAATAGGGGTGCTCCTGAGGGCTCCAGAGCCATCCAGACACTATAGGCGAGGCACACAACCCCATGAAATCAGCACCCTGTCAGTGGGCCTTACCTTGGAACATGTGACAATCTATTTCCCCAATATAAGAGTTAGACTCATTTATAATTTCACTACACATGATTCTCCTACCCCTTTTATTTGAGCCTATAATTAGCACTACACCAGTTAAATAGGTCTAAGAGATGTAAATCCTTGGTCAGTTCATATGCCCTGAATCTCAGAAGAGTTGAGGCCAACACCTACTCCCCAGTTCATTGGATTCACCCAAAACAACTAACAAAATGATGATGATGCACAACCTCCATCCCAAAAGACAGAGTATCTACAACTGCAAGCAAAACAGTTCCTTCCATCTGCCCCATAAGATTTAAGCCCCCTCTCTATCTGAGGCAGAGCGGGCATTACCACCCCAAAATCTTCAAGGATGAGGAATGAACAAACATAAGAGGGGAATGCAACCATGGACAAAGTAAACTTACTAATATTGGAGTAGTGGAAGAACATGTTAACATATATATAAAGACAGTGTTACCAGAAGTTCTCTGGGGAGGGGAAGGGAATAATAGGTGAAAAACAGGGCATTTTTAGTGCATTGGAATTAAGTGTAAACCACAATGTAAACTATAGACCTTGGTTAGTAGCAAAGCTTCAATATTTATTCATCAATTGTAACAAATGTACCATACTACTGTAAGATGTTATTAATAGATGAAGACATAGGAGGAGGAGGGGTGGGGTATATGGGATTCCCTTATGCTTTTGATGTAACTTTTCTGTAATCTAAAACCCTTTAAAAATAAAGCATATTGTATTAAAAAGAGAGAGACAGATGAAGTGATCCAAGTAAGAAATGTGCATTTATATGGCTTAGGTTGATGAGCAGGGAGTAAATTTACCATTTATTTATACTATTTAAGAGACAGAATTGAATGTACTTGGCAAGGATTAAAAATGAGGTTAAGGGAGAGAGGGTTCCAGGTGGGCAACAGGGTAATTGGTCATTCACTTGCTGAAGTACGGAACTGGGAAGAGGATGGGGTTTGTGTGCCTGTGCTTGTATATAGTGTGAGTAATAGATTCAGCTGGCCTGGTGTCTGTGAACGTTCACATGTTGATAGGCAATTCAGGGGCCCTGGAGAGATAGCTGAGCTGGAAAAAAGCTGTAATCTTTTTTTTTTTTTTAAGATTTATTTATTCATTTCTCCCCCTCTCATTGTTTGTGATCACTGTCTGCTCTCTGTGTCTGTTTGTGTCTGTTTGTTGTGTGCTCTCTGTGTCTGCTTGTCTTCTTTTTTTCCCTTAGGAGGCACCGGGAACTGAACTCGTGACTTCCCATGAGGGAGGGAGGCGCCAAATTGCTTGAGCCACCTCTGCTCTCTGCTTGCTGTGTCTCTCATTGTGTTTCTTCATTGCATCTCCTTGTTGCATCATCTCGTTGCATCATCTTGTTGCATCAGCTCGCTGCACCAGCCCTTTGCATCAGCTTGCTGCACCAGCCGATTGTGTCAGCTTGCTGTCTTGCTCGTCTTCTTTAGGAGGCACTGGGAACCAAACTCAGGACCTCCCATGTGGTAGGCAGGTGTACATCCTCTTCCGAAGACTAATCTTTTAATATATATTTAGTAGTGAGTTAGGCACTAGAACCTGGAGGCCAGCGGCACCCCCACAAACACCCCAGGAAAGCCTGCCAATACTCCTGCCTGCTCACTTCCAAAATTTTCCATGGGTCTATCTGCCTGGTAGAACTGAGGTTCTCTGCATGGTTTTGTTCTACATGCAGCGCAAGAACAGTGAAGGGTTTGAAATAAGGAAATACTGCCATTTTATTCATGATTTTAAAATATCACCTCACTTCCTAGCTTATAACCCTTCAAATTTGTATGTCCACATCTACTTTATTCCCTTGCCTTCTGTTTCCAATTGGCTTCTAGATCTCTACACCTAAACATCCCAATTTGCATGTCAAGATGTCTTCTTTTGCTCTTAATAGCAACTCCGTTCTCCCAGGCAAATGGTCTAGAAAACTTGGCATCAACTTTGCATGCCCTTTACCTTGCATCCAATGAGCTGTCACATTCAGGTGATTCTACCATCCCATTCTGACTTCCCTCACTTACTTTAGGTTTTGGACGTTTCTCTAAATTTACTTGAATCTAGCTATTTGTTCCATTTAAGTTCCTTCTCTCTCTCTGGCTTCCTGAGTACAGAAAGAAATGGAACTAAAATTTTTCAGAATTCTATGATGTTTAAGATGTTGTGGCAAGGACTTTCCATAATTGATCTCAATGAGAAGCAAATGGGTAGTATGAGAAGATGAACTTTAAAAATCAAATGATTCTAAAAAGCAAAAACAAACAGCCAAAGAAAAAATAGCTCAATTGGACTTCATCAAAATTAAAATCTTTTCTTTATCAAGGGACACTATTAAGAAAGTGAGAAAAACAACACACAAAATAGAAGAAAATACTGTAAATCGTGTATTGGAAAGGATCTAGTATCCAGAATATATAAAGAACACTTACAATCTCACAATTCAACTATAAAAGGACAAATAGCCCAATTAAAAAAAAACAAGCAAAGGATATGAATAGGTATTTCTCCAAAGAATATATACGAATGACCAATAAGCACATGAAAAGATGCTCAACTTCCTTAGTAATTAGGGAAATGCAAATCAAAACCATAATAAGGTAGCATTTCACAATCACTAGAATTAAAAAAAAAAAAAACAGGAAAATTACAAGTGTTGATGATAATGTGGTGAAATTGGGACTCTCGTATATTGCTGGTGGAGATGTAAAATAGTGCAGCTCCTGTGCAAAGTAGTTTGGCAGTTCCTCAAAAAGTTAAATATAGTATTACCATATGACCCAGCAATCCCACTCCCAAGAATATACCCAAGAGAACTAAGAACATATGTCCACACACAAAAAATGTATATGAATATTTATAGCAGAATTATTCAGAATAGCCAAAAAGTAGAAACAACTCAAATGTCCTTCTATTGATGAATGAATAAACACAATGTGATATGTCCATATATAGGAATATATTTCAGGAATAAAAATAAATGAAGTGCTGATATATATTACAACATGGGTGAATCTTATAAACATTATGCTAAGTGAAAGAAGTCAGATACAAGAGGCCACGTGTGGTATGATTCCATTTTATGACATGCCCAAAATAGGCGAATCTGTAACGACAGAAAACAGATTGTTGGTTGCTACGAGTTGGAGAAGATGGAAATAGTGACTGAATTTGCTAATACAGGTTTCTTTTTTGGGATGACGGAAATTTTTGGAATTAGGTAGTGCTGATGGTTGTACAACTTTGTGAATATGCTAAAATCCACTGAATTGTATACTGTAAAAAAGGTGAATTATATGGTATATGAATTATATCTCAAGAAAAAGTTTTAAAACTCAGATGTCTCTGGTTCTAATTCTAGTGCCTCTTTTATTAGCTGTGTGATCCTAGAGAGGTCACTCTAACTTTTCTGTAGAATGAGAGGTTTGTTTTGAGGATTAAGTGAGATAATATACTAAAAGTGCTTAACAAATTCCTTCATCTATAGCGAGTGCTTACTGCGATTTAATTATTAAAACTCTCAACAATACTGTGAGGTGGGTATAGTTATTCTAGTCTTACAGATGAAGAAAGTTTAAAGAAATTGCCCACCATTACCCAACTGAGATTCAAAACAATATTCATTTAACTCTAAAGCCTTCCCTCTCTCCATATACCACCGTGTTCCTTGTTTTATTCTGTTTCTGGTCTCCTTGGCTGTCACGTCACACAGAGTCAGTCTCTTGTGCCCTGCACTCACCTGAGAAAGCAACTGATCTTTTTGTTTACTGGTTTTCCCTGCTAATTCAGGATCATTATGTCTTAATTTAAAAATTTGAGTTTGATGGTTGGAAATTGTTTCTCTGAATCTGGACCACAGAATTATTTTATTTGCTCAAAATAGGTTTTTGTTTAATTTTAGTTGCATTTAAATGTTTTTAGGCTAGGCATTTTCTCTCCACATTGGCCTATAAGCCAAATCCTATTGTCTTACTTTAAATGATCATTTAGACATTCATGTGACTTACGTAATTCACCCAAAGTGAGAGATTAAATATATTATCCCACATCCATACAATGGAATACTATAAACCTGGAAAAGGATAAGGTAGGTCTATATATCCAAGATAAAGTAATAAATTAATAAAATCAAGATGCAGAATAATATTTAAAGTTTTATTTCAGTTGCATTTTAAAAAGGTATTTCTCATATATAAAATACCTCAAAAATATCCACAAGAAATTTCATACTTATTTCAACATCTGCAAAGTGTTATTCAGGGGAGGCATTGGGGCAGGGGTGAGATTTTAACCTTCACTTTATATTTTTTAGCTTTATAATAAAGGAAAATAAGGATAAACAATGCCACAGTCAAATTTAAAAGGGGGAAAGTTAACGACATATGTAGATAGTAATTCTTGACTATTCAACTTCCAAGCTTAATATTTTATCAAATGAGTGAATCTAAAGTCAACTTAAAATGTAAAACCATGTGCAGTGTATCAATCCTTAAGCTTCATGCTGGAATTGGGAGGTACCAGGATAGTAGTTGGTGATTTGAATCTCAATTAAACAAGATTTAAACAGATACAACAGAAATGGCTGGTTCAGGGAAAGACCATACTGGAGATTATGTGGGACCATGTACAAGAACTGCATGAAGTTAGATGGAGGATTGAAAGCATGTTTTTGTTTTAGGTACTAGGTCCAGGGATTGAACCCAAGACCTTGCATGTGAAAGACTGGCACTCAACCACTGAGCCATATTGGCTCTCCTGAGTTAGTTTTTTCATTTGTTTTGCTGTTGTTTTGTTTTTAGGAAGCACCGGGGACTGAACCCGGCACCTCTCATATGGGAAGCAGGTGCTCAACTACTTGAGCCACATCTGCTTCCTGAAAGAATTTTTCAAACAAAGATTTCCAAGCTCAATTTGGAAAAGTCCTTGAATTTTTATTGAAAGTCAAAGCTTTATATGGATACAACAGAAGCATTGTGTTGGAAGCATGGCTCAATGGCTACCTGTTTGCTGAGTGATGACCAGTGGCCCTAATATACATTTGATTTGGCCCTGTTGTAAAAGGTCGTCATAATTTATGAACCAAAGAACATGGCCTGTCAAAGGATTATTTTATGCTTTGTGAATTTATTTATATAAAGTATTTTTCAAATATATAAAACTTAAGTTGCATTTGGCTTCATATTGATGAATCTTCTTCATTAAAAAGAATAAAATTACATGAATTTATGACTTCTAAAAACTGTACTCTACAATTGTCCTACATACCACCTAAATGTTGACTGATAGGAAAACAAGAATATTTTAAAATGCATTTTGAATATTTTGATTTAAATCAAGAGTTTTAGTAACCAAGGAGAAAGAGGAAAGAAAATATCCTTCTAAGAGAATATTGCTAAGTCAATTGAATTTGTAGGCAAAAATATTTATCATAGGTTTTATGGGATTTCAGTTGCATTATGTTTCTCACAGCTGACAATGGAGATTTTTAGATTGAAATATCATTGCAATGAAACCTTTTAAATTCTGCTTATAATGTTTCCAAATGTGTAGGTCCCATTCCCTTCTAAAAAGCTTTTCACCAGGAAGGAGTGATAGTAAAACTCTCAAGTTAAGAGATAATGCTTTTTTAACAGAAATGCTGGTTTTGCAGAATGCAAGAAAATTGTAAGGAAGATTTGAAAAATGCGTATGAATTTAAAAAAATATAATACATATAATTTTTGTATATCCAATTTTATTATTAAAGAGAAAAGAAGAATGATGGCATGTTAGATTTTTGTTCATTATAAAAATATACTGAAGGGAACAGATGTGGCTCAAGTGGTTGGGTGCCTGCCTCCCATGTGAGAGGTCCTGGGTTCAATCCCTGGCTCCCAGTACCTCAAAAAATATGTATATACGTATATATATATATAGAGAGAGAGAGAGAGAAACATTTGCTAAGTAAAATTACAAGAGTTAATTATTGATTTTAGAAAATTTACCTGTACAGAATTACTTTTATGACAATGTCTTTCATTTTTCATATAGACTTTGACTGTGATATCTAAAAATGCCTTAAGAAGGATAAATAAATATGCTATTGGATAACTAATCCATGTCTGTACCATATCATCATTGCAATTATGTTGATACATCCCCCAATAATAAACATCGTTTAAAAATACTCAAATCAGGGGAGCAGGTGTAGCTCAGTGGTTGAGCGCCTACATCCCATGCATGAGGTTCCAGGTTCAATCCCTGGTACTTCCTGAAAAAAAAAAGTTACTCAAACCATATGTCACTTGTGTTGCCTATTTTCAGTGTTGGGAGTAGGCATAATAAGGTATTTTGTAATACATGACTCTACTCACAAGACTGCTGGTATCACAGTATTCCAAAATATTCAGTTTTGCTACTATAAATTTAGTTACTCCCAGAAAGAAATTTTGGGCTCTAGGTAAAATTATGTACATCAGGGACCCTTAGCTGGTCTAGTAAAGTAGCTAAAATTCACCTGTATATGGAAATAGACAGAATCCTTCTAAAGAAAATCCCTGTGTTTGGATAAGTAATCATATTTCTGTCACTTAATAAAGTCACATTCATTTATTTTACTGGGTTCCTGGACACTCAAAGAAAAGAACTTAGAAACCATCATAATTGGGATTTAGACAAATTAACGGAATGGAAAGGTCATAATGGAAGTCAGATTTCAGAATAACAGTGACACAAAACTCTATAAATGTAAAGGAGTTGGGTGTACTAGGGCTGACTAAGAAATAAGAGCTAATTTCCAAATAGAAGCAATGATTTTGGGTATAGAGGGAAACAGTGATTAAATATACTCTGTATTATTTCTTCCTAGACTGCTTAAGCACTCTGCTAAAAAAAAAACACCCAAAAAACGGGCATTGCAGGTAGAAATTAAAGAATTGTGTGGCCCAAGCCGCTCTACCGGGGTCAGTTCTCTTTCCAGAGGGTTCTAGATGAAACAAATGGAGTGTTTCAAAAGGAAACTTAGTCATTCTACTGTGGGACATCTATAAGACTAGAAAATAAAAGAGCTGTAAATACTAGAGACAAAGATGTAGATAGTGAGGAATTTGGAGGGTCAAACACTGAAATAAGATGCTTCAAGGGATGTAATCACATATAAACAAGCAATGACATACTGTAAGAATGGTCAAGCAGATGTTAATAAGAATTATGTAGTATTTTAGAAATGAAAAATGTATTTGTTGAAATTAAAAAAAAATCCTCAGGAACTTATTTAAACTTATTAGCACAAGTGAAGATTAAAATTAGTGAACTGGAAGCTAAATTTGAAGCAACCACACAGAATATAGTTCAGAAGGACATGGAGATAGAGAATATGATAGATTTGGACAATAGAACCACAAGGTCCAACATACATCTAGCCAAAGTTATGGAAGGGGAAAAAGGAGGAGAGGAAATATTTGTAAAGAAATTGTAAATATGAAAGTCAAAAAGAAGATTGTAAAAGCAGCCAGAGAGAAAATACAGATAACCCACCAAATAATGAAAACAACATGTCAGCTAACATCTCAGTAGCAATAATGGAAATTAGGATGAAAAAAATAACTGCCAACTCAAAATTGGGTTCCCAAGAAAGACATCTTTCATAATAAAGATGAAATTAAGACTTCATTTAAGACTCTAAGGCTAGGGATTTGACAATAATGGACTTTCACTAAAGGACTTCCTAAAAGTTGTACTTTGGAAAGAAGGAAAAATGACATTAGAAGAAAAATCTGGAAAAAAGAAAGAACAAGAATGCAAAGAAACAGGTAAACATGTAGCTAAATCTAATTGAGCCAAATCTTCATAGAATAATCATAGCATTGTTTATTTAGGGTTAAAAATGATAGAAATAAAATACAGATAACATGTAAGTCAGGAGAGATGAAGTTAAAAGCATTAAATTTATCATACTGTACTTTTGGAGGATTAAGATATTAACATTTTTAAAGCATATGTGTTAATAACTTAAGAGTACGGCTAACAAAATAGAAATGGTGTGTATAACTATTGAACCAGTTAAGGGGGGAGGGGAGTGAAAAAAGAAAACAAAGATATAGCAGTTAAATTAAAATTAAAATCAAGAAAGAAGAAAAAGAAACATAGAAGGAAAAGGACACATAGAAAGCAAGGGTAAAAAGGGAGAAACAAGCCTAACCACATCAATAACCATAATGAATTTAAATATACTAAATGTGATATTAAAAGTCAGAGATTGTCAGATTGATTTTAAAAAAAATCAAAAACAAAAACACAATCCCCCTATTTGCTATTTATATTAGACAGGCCTAACATTTAAGGACACAAAAGGGTTTATATAAAAGAAAAGGCAGATTATACAAAATCAATTAACCAAAATAAATCAGCAATAGCTATTTTTAAAACAGGTATATAGAAAAAAGTATAAATATATTTTGAAAGGTATTATAGAAGACCTCAATAAATGGTAACATATAGCATGTTCATCAATTGGAGGACTCAGTATGTTAAAGATACTGTCTTTCCAAATAACCCATAAATCCAATGAAATTACCCTTAAAATCCCAGTATGCTATTTTTGAGGCAATTGATAAGCTGATTTAAAAATAAGCATAGCAGAAATAAAGGCCAAGTACAGCCAAGATCCTCCTGAAACAAAAATAAAGTGTACATGTGTGTGTATGGAAGGTTGACTTACCAGATAACAAGATTTCTTATAAAGCCATAATAATCGAGATTTTGTGTTATTGTAGGAGAGATGGAGAAATTGACCAAACAGAGTACATTGCCAAGAAATAGACTGATATAATGTGGAAATTTGATAAATAAGGTGGTAATTTAATTTGATAAGTTTTGCAAACAAAAACTGATAAGTTCTAATTTTAAAAGTGAACAATTTTTCTTCATCAGAAGACACTAAAGAGAAAATGAAAACAAGTCAAAAACTGAAGTAGATATTTGCAATGTGTCAAGCATATATGAAGAACTACTACAAATCAGTTATTTAAAGACACCTGCAAAAGTTTTGGTTATATGTCTAACATCTCCTCATTCTCAAAGCTGCAACTTCAGGGACTATTTGAGAGAGGCAGAAGGAATGGTTCAAGCCTTTGGAAATTAGTCCCCCAGACTTGGGGCTTACCATTGAAGTCACTTTTCTTGGACCAGAAGCCTGCAAACTCAGAGAATTTTCCATTTACATATGCTGTGAAATATGACAATTTCAGTAACTGGATAATCCTTTGGAAAACAGTTTGGACATCTCTCAAAAAGTTAAAAGTTTATCTGGAAATGTTTTTTTTCACCTTTGCTTCTTTTCCTTTTAAGGTATAATTCACAAATGGAGAAATGCTCAGATCTTAAGAGTACCAATTGAACAATTCTGATGAATACATAGCATGACATTGAACTTTTCCATCACCCCAGAAAGTGTGCTTGTGCCCCTTCCCAGTCAATCTCCACCCCGCAGAAGCGACCACTAATAGGATTTCTATCACTGTAAGTCAGATTTTCCTATTAGAAAAGTTAATATAAATGGAATCAAAGAGTGTATAATTTTTTAATTTAGCTTATCTCACTGAGCATAATATTTTAGAGATTAATTCATGTTATTGCATATATCAGTAGTTCATTCCTTTTTGTTGCTGAGTAGTATTTCATTGCATATTCCAAACTTGAATTTTTTCGGGGTGAAGTCATCTTTTATGCAACTTACTCTCAAATGTTAAGGAAAAAGAATGATAATTATATTTTTATATAGAGAGAGCAAATGGGACAAAATGTTAAAATCTGAAAAATCTAGGCGAAGCATATAGGGATCTTCTTTGTCCTTCTTATAATTTTTCTGTAAGTTTACAATTATTTCCAAATAAAAAACATTTTTTTTAAAATGCCCAGAAAACCCCAGGAGAATCAGGACTTGGAGATACCAAATAAGGAAGAAAGAAGGAAATTGAAAGAGGCTCAAGTATAGAAATTGGTTGAGGTGAGGCAAATTTCTATTGTGGCGATTAAGTCAGACTTTTCTTTATTACACCTGGAGCTTTTTGGCATAATCAGATCAGTTCTAAGGTTACTAGCGACAAAGATTTCTGTGAGCGAAGCCATCTGATTACGGCAGCAGCTCTGCTGCCTATTACAATAACCACACTCCAATTGTCCTTTATACCCTGGATTCTATCATCTGCATTGAATTCAGGGAGCCCAGTTTGGTAGCAACAGTTTTCACAGTCATTACTGCCTTTCAGAGTATGGCCTAAAGAGCTCTTCTGCCGTACCACAGCCCCCTTTCCAACTGGTACCTCCTTGGTTATAGTTAGGTCTGGGTTGAGCAGGTCTTAGATGATAAATATAGTCTAGCATTCCAATTTCCATGGGCCTTATAGCAGCCTTGTAGTGGAAGGCATCCTTTACAGTAAACCAATGGAGTTCTGGCATTTCTGCTTCGTTTTATGTAGGCCACCAGGTTGCAGTCAATCAACCAAGCCAACTCTTAGAGACACCCCCAGACACTCAAGCTGACACAATGAATCCAGAATCTCATTTAGTCTTCCCATTTCAATGATTCATCCTCATCCAACATTATATTCCTTCCATCCTGATGCAACACCCTTAGAAACCATTTCTATATACGCTTGCCAGGTTTCTGTCTTTATGAATTTGTAAACTCCTACAATGTTTTGGGGTGGCTTACACCATTTCATGGTTCATACTCTAACTCACTCTCTCAGATCTGTGAGGCTTGATTCTGGTCATAAATCTAGAACCCAGGAGAAAGAGTGAACATCTTCAGGAACATCAACAGTCCCTTGCAAGGCAACTTACTCTGGGGAAACTCTTATAGAATGTTTAGGCAAGGGAAAAGTAACTCCAGTCAAAGGGGAAGGGCTTCTGCCTGTGAAGGAAGCTCAGTGGAATTCAGGAGTTCATGAGCTCCAGCTTCACTGGAATTTGTCCATGTATCCCTTTGGTAGCTTAAATCATGTACCCCAACATAAGACATGTTCTTAATCTTAATCTGCATTTATTTGGGTGTGAACCCATTTGTAAATAGTATCTTTGAATATGGAAAGGTGAGTCAGGGTGTGGATTCATTTGTGAAAGATCTTATTTATGTGTGGCCAAACTGAATGAGGGCAACCTTAATCCATATACCAGAGGCCTTATTAAGAGAGGAAATTTAGATGCAGTCAGAAAACCCAGAAGTCAGTAGAAACAAGAAACAGAGAGAAGCCAGAAGTGGAAGCCAGAGGAGAGAGAGATCACCATGTGATGATGGACTGCCACCACCAAAATGCTAATGACTCCAGGAGGAAGCGTGGCCTTGTGGACGTCTTGATTTTGGACTCCTAGCCTTCAAAACTGTGAGACAGTAAATGCTTGTTGTTTCAGCTAAGCATTGTGTGGTATTTGTCATAGCAGCCCTGACAAACTAAGACAACCCTGTTCCAATTTTTAGTGTTCTACCCTTTCCCAGTCAATGTACTAACTTTAATATGAGACCCTTCAGGGTTGTGAATTCAATTTGTCTTATAATTCAGCTGCCAGCAGGATTAGATTTTGGTGTTGATTTTCAGAAATGTTGGTCCTGTGGCTATAGGAGATAAAGAATACTTTTAGCCCAGTCACGGAAACATTCTGGTCCCTTACCCAGGCATTGAGCTGGAAATTCAAAGTCCTGAGTTCATTTTCTTTCTCAAGGTTGTTTAGTTCATTTAGAAGCAACCAGCCAATTCTATAATACTCTTTATTTCCACTAAAATGTTCTGTGGCCTCAACTACTTGAACACTCACAGCCCTGCCTTCTCTAGACAATTGATTCCAGGTGTTTACAGGTGATAATCTTAGTAATGCTTTTGCCACTATATACCATGCATACTTCATTTATTCTTTCAAAACATTTTATCAAACATCTATTTTGTGCCAGAGTCTTCTAATCTGGGAGTTTCAGCAATAAACAAGACAGAAAGAGTCCCTTCTCTCATTTGGCTTAGTTTTATAGAAAAGTTGGATAATAAATTTAGAAATTTATGTGTCATTTTCATTGAAAAATAAAGACAGAAGATTGACAGAGATTGACAGGAAGGGCACTTTCAGGTGTGGAGGTCATGAACACAGACTTTGGTTCATCTTGGTAAAATAAGCTTTAAGAAAAAATGTGTATAATCAGCACCAACAATTTTGGAGACACACCAAAGTACTGAATGTACTTCTATTTTTGATTTTTCCTTAGCATGGTGAGTTGTTTGGGAACTGATTCAATACTTATTTGTAGTTCCTAAATTCTCAACAGCAGTTGCCTCCAGATATGTGTCACTATGTATTCTGAGTTGACATCTGCTATCTGAATCACCAAAATAGTGCCTTGTTTTAAAATTTATCCACTATTGGCTTATGTTTTATCTTACTCTAGGCCATGTTATCACTACATGTGTCATCTCTGTATATGTGTTTGTGAAACTGGGATAAAGTTGGCAAAACTCGAGATGAAGGAAACTATGTAACATGTTTTTGCATTAGTAGAACAGGAGGCATAAGCATGTTGGGAATAGAGAGATGGCAAAGAGATACTGGAGAAATAGGATCTCACAAAAGAAAGGAAAATGCAAGTAGGAAACTTAAATTGCAAACTCTAAAAGTTGTTGCAATTCAGGCAACAACTTTTGGAGTTCAGACAACTATAGTCTGTTATTATGGTTTTGGACCCTGGCAACTAGATTATACGCTGCGTTAGGAATAAAGCCTTTGTCTAGTGGAGGAAATCAGTTAATGCTCATTGATGGTGATTGTGATGCCAATATTCAGGATGACATTTTATTTGGGTAATGTTCTCAAAATGGGACTTTATTTGGCAAACTTTTACGTAGATGGAGAGACCAGAATGCTTTGATTCCTTAGAAATAGACAGATACCTAAGAGATGAAATAATTAGTATGAGCAAATAATTGTGCAGAGTAGCATATTGATCCTCAGGGTTTTGTAAAACTGAAAAGTGTGCAAATGAATAAAGAATTTCACTGTACCGATTACCACAATGTTGAACAACAAAGTTACATTTACACATACTGTTGGGACAGGTATCAGTGCAATTGCTATAATGCTTTGTTGATAATTATTTTTAAGAACACAGGCAAATGTTAAAGTATTGAATACTTTTCCACCCTACTGAGTCCCTCTGTGACTGAAATATCAACCTGTCCCAGGGGAACCTCAGCAGATAAAATTAGGAATTTTTTTTTTTTTCTGCATCCTCCTCCCACATTTCCAGTCCATTCTAGGTCACACAGGTCTCTGCTGCTATTTCATAATAGACAAACTTATTGATCATTCTTGATCATTCACAAGTCCTTGCTCAAAACGTGGTATAGTTCATAAAAATTAACAATTTGCCCAAATTGTACCACATGAAGCAAGAGAGTTGAGACTCAACCCAACTCTCTCTGATGCATAGGGGAATGCTTTTTTCATTCCCCCCAAATTGCTCTGATTTAAGAAGAGAAAGCAGGAAGATTCCAACGTGGTCCCACTTGCATATGGAAATGGGAGGACACTGGCCTGGGAATTAAGCAAACTGGGTCACCAGGATTGGCTCTGCTGTGGTCTGACTTTGTGAATATGGCCACAGGTTTCACTTCTCTGGGTATGTTTTCTTAGCAGATGAACTTAGGGACTCTTTCAAAAGCTTACACCCCACAATTCTTCCCAGTAGCACTCAGAGGCCAAATCAAACAATTTTCCTGTTTTCAACTTCACCTCTAAAGTATCTTATAATATTAAAGAAGAATGTTTTGATCAACTTGCATTGGATCTGGTAATGGAACTATAGGAGAAAATTATGGTTGGTTTTCCGCACTCATAAATGGATGTGCTGGGTTTTATGTCCTTCTCCATCTATGCCTATTCTAGTTCTCTGTTGAGTTGGGGGCATGTATATGTGGACAAGAAGGGGGAGCATTTCTGCAGAAATAAAGTAAGACTGCCGTGCTTTAGCATCTTTTATTCTCGATTATTGAATGAGGATTTGGAAAGATTGGGCATTTTCCTACAGTCATCTTTTACTGAGGAGCACCTACTATGTGCTCTATTTTAGGTTCTAGGATTTAGGAGAAATTTGGACATATGGAGACATTTGTATCTACATATTAAAGTTTTTGTACCTGGGAGTAGTTTAAGGTTTTCCTATTTAGTGCATGCTTTTTTTTGTGACTAAAGAAGTTGATGCAAATCAGCATTATGAACGAAACTGATTACATTTAGGAGAATAATTTCTCACTTTTTGGTTTTTTTTTTGCTACAAATTTTGAGAATGAGTAGCCTTTTTCTGGACTAAAAGTTTGTAAAATAACGGAAAATGGCAGAAAGCTCTAAGTTTCTGAAATATGTGGAGCTGTTTTCCAGAAGTTGGCTTCTTCATTGGCAGAACATGTCCGTTAATAACCCTACAGCATTCTCCTTGTTGGAATAACACAAATTAGCATTTAACCCGGGAGGAAGAACACATGAAGTTATTTAACATTTACATAAAATTATGGAGTAAACTCCAAACAGGTCGCCTCTGAAATGTATAATTACACTCAGCAGTCCTGTCAGCATACATAGAAACAATTTTATTTCCAATCATCTTCTAGTTTTGTTCACTCAGGAATGTATCATTAAAATTTCCACAGAACAATGAGCCTTAATAGGTGCTAATGCAATTGTGAATTATGGTAATTGTTACCTAAATTAATCTCTGTACTTTCCATTCCTTATTGCCCTGTGCATAAAGAGTGTGAACAAGATAATGCTGAAACTGGCATTTGTATAAACAGTGTAAAAGATTTATCTTATTTGATTAAAAAATGATGAGAACCTTACTACTTTAAAAAGTAGTTTACTTGGGAAAAATTGTAAGAATTGTTGCAAATAGAGATTTTACAATCTTAATTTATGAAATTGTGAGAGAAAAAGGCTGTTGGCTGGTTAAGGTCATTTTGGGGGCATATGCATCCCCTAAAGCATGTGTATGCTCCTCTGGGCATAAATTGTCAGGGTAGTGTTTGCGTTCACGGGCAGAGTCTCTTTTTGTGTGTTTACCTTCACTTATTTATGTAAACCACATAAGACCTGCTTGGTGTAATGAAACCCACACTGGATTGGAAGTAAAGAAATATGCATTTTTGTCCTGCCTCTGCTACTCTTGAATTATATTTTACTTTGAGCCTATCACTTAATCTTCCCATTTGTAATGAGATCTATTTTTGTATGTTTACTTATTTGAAACCACCCGGCATCATGGTCTTTCTGGGTTTCCCTGGAGAAAATGCTTGTGTCTCATTCTCAGTCCTCGGTGTTGGGGTGAGGCTGCCTTAGTAACCTAGCTCCAGATATGGGTGTCACCCAGGTCTGGCCAATCAGTTTAACCCATTCCCTACCCTGGCCACAACGATTGACTCAAGGATGGAAAGAGAACAGAGACCTGGGTGATGAGATTCAATTTCAGGCCTTAATTGGGAATTATCCGGCAATTAGGTTCTCTGTCTGCTGAAGCTGCTAAGGCCTGAGGTTTAGTGCCCAGGGCATCCCGAGCTGTCTTGCAGCTACAGTGAAAGGCCTGAGAATGAAGCCAATGCAGAGACAGCAGAACCATGAGAGAGAGAGACCCAGTACCAAGGCGCTGTGAGAGTTCGGATCTGTCCTTCCCTGAAGCCAATGATCCCTGGGACCCTAGAGTTTTCATTAATAAGCCAATAAATCCCTCCAATTCTTTCCCCCTTAAGGCGGCTTGACTTGTGTTTCTATCGTTGCTATTAAGAGTCTTGCATGATATAATAGCTTAATGCAAGTGAAAGCACCCTATATAATGGAAACTATTCTTTCTAAAGTAAATACTGTCTGTAACACCAGTACTCTCTCTAGTGTGTGTCTGTGGGAAGAGGCAGGGGTGAAGGTGTGAGATAAAATCTGGCCCATTTGAGATTCCTCTTATCTCCTGGTTCTATGTGGAAACCATTGGGTTAGATGAACTGAAGACCCTGCCAGCACGTCCCATTATGAAGTTGTAAGTGCTTGTGGGTAGTGGTGGGTATGAATGTGCAATAACTTTGGCTGCATAAAGGAGAGCAGGGTGAGGGGAAGATATATGAAAAGCCTGGTAAGGAAAACAGAGGCATTTTTCTCTCCAAGTGCTTGTGAAGGAGCCAAACGACCAGAGGGAAGGGCTGCTGGTAAAACAGTGCTTTAACATTGGGATACTTTATTTGCCTTTTATTTATTTATTTATTTATTTATTTATTTATTTATTTATTTATTTTTATCCATCTCTGGCAGGGTTCCAGGCTGTCAAACACATGTTGAGTAATTGGCTTAAGAGCACTTACAGAGGTATACTTTGGGCCTGATAGTAGAAACAGAATTTAAAGAGCAATATCATTGGGGCTGCTAAAATATTCCACAGATTCATGAAAAGCCCACCAGGTTAAAGTTGAACACACCATAATTGGTAGTATTTTATTTTATAGAAAATAAATTTTCTTGGGCCCAGTCTGAAATGAGCTTTGTCATTTACATCAGTCTTCAGAGTACTAATTTTTAACCAGTTCTGAAGGAGAATTTGAAAAATTCTACCCACTATGCACCCAATGCATATGCGGCTGACCCTCATTATTCACTATTTCTGTATTTGAGAACTCAACCACTTGCTAAAATGTATTTGTAACCCCAAAATCAATACTCACGGCACTTTTGCAGTCATTTGCAGACGTGCACAGAGGAGGGAAAAATCTGTCTTCCTATGTGCCCGCTTTCTGCTGAGGTTGAGCAAGGCAGCCATTCTGCCTTCTTGTCTCAGCTCTCACACTGTAAACAAGTGTTGTTCTCATGATGTATTGCCTGCCATGGCTTTTGCATTTTTACCCTTTTAATTGGTGATTTTGCTTTTCAAATGACCCCTGAGTGTAATGCTGAAGTGCGTTTTTAAATACAAAAAGGCTACGATTTTCTTACAGAGAAATTATACGTGTTAGATAAGCTCCACTCAGGCATGAGTAATAGTGCTGTTTAATTTTAATTAATCAACACTATATACATATACTAAATAAGGTGTCTTTGAATAGAAACACACATTAAACAAGTTTGGATATTGGTTGATGAAAATGTGACCAGAGGCTCACAGGAACCTCTGTGTTTTCCATAGGCGCCATGGTTCTGTCTCTCTCGTTTGGTGTTCACAACTACTTTATAGAACACAACTGCTGCAGATAACAAGAATCAACTGCATATAGTTTGCAATGAATTTCAAGGGTCCCCAAACTTTCAAAGCCCATTTTTCTACTGAATCTCAGGCAAAGAGCCCCTGCTCTAGACAACTGTGCCAAATCTGTTTTTGTTGATTTAGCTTTTTAGGCTACTTGGGTCTTTATGAACCCAAATTCCTTAAATTCCAGTATAGGCAACAATGCTAATTCATTTCTTTAACTGCCAATAACTCTTTCATTATGGGAATTCCTTTGTCTCTGATTTTATTCACCTCCGAGTGTAACCTAGTGAAGATACCCTTGTTGACTGATTTAGCAAGTATTTATTGAGCATGGGGTATGTATCAGGAGCTGTGCTAGATGTTAGTGATATAATGGGCATGAAGAGAGTGGGCCCCAGCCCATTTATAGTCTAGTGGGAAGAGCACACATAATGTTAAACCCGCCGAATCTAATAATAGCTAATTCTTTCTAGAAAGAGGGCACAGATCTATAGGATTCAGAGGAGCCATGGAGTTAAATTTGGAGGACTGACACCTAAGGATCTATAAAGTCTGCCCCTTCAGTGATTGCAGCTTGGAGCAATGCGAGGGTGGGGGTGGGGGGACTTAGGACTGTTGCCTCATGCTATGGCTGGGACAGGAGGGAGTTGATCAAGGCACTAGTCTCTCTGGTGCAAAATTTGAGGGGACACCAAACACCTCTGGAATCAGGACCTGAGAGGATCAAGATAAGGATGAGGGGAGTGAGATGAGTCATGCAAGCACAGGGTCAGATCTTGTGTTTAAAATTTTGATATTTTGTGCATCATGGATATTTTGATTTCATTTTGAATTTTAAAAATATTGTTTTCCCTGATCACTGAGTTTTTTGGTTCCCCTTTATATGTTGTGCCCGAAGCCTGTGCCTCGCTTGCCTCACTCTAGCACTGGCCTTGCCTCACACTATAGCAATAAGTCATAGTGTGTTGTTAAGGAATGTTTGCGATGGATCATTTTTGTAATTGAGTTCATATATATCCTCATGATAGGTATTTTGCATAATGTCTTCATTTTTCATATGTATATATATTTTACTCCATAGAACCCTTAAAAAATGTAAAGTGTTGAGAATCAATCAGCAGATTGAGACACATAGTATATATGCATCTTTTTTTATACCCTCTGCCCCGCTCCATCCCTCACCCCCAGTTTCCCCTATTAACATCTTGCATTAATGTGGTTCATTTCTTAATATTGATGAACCAATATTGATACATTAACCAATTTAGTTATTAACTAAAGTCCATGGTTTACCTTAGGGTTCACTCTTTGTGTTCTACAGTTCTATGGGTTTTGAAAAATGCCTAGTGCCATGTATACACCATTATAATATTATACAGAATAGTTTCACTGACCCCAGAATGCCCTGTGCTTCACCTGTTCTTCCTCTGCCTCCCCTTGAATCCTTGGCAACCACGGATTTATTATTTTTTAAACTCTCTCTATACTTTTGCCTTTTCGAGAATGTCACATAGTTGGAATCATATGGTGCGTAGCCTTTCAGACTGGCTTCTTTCACTTGGCAATGTGCATTTAAGGTTCCTCTATGTCTTTGGCTTGATGGCTCATTTCTTTTTATCATTGTATAATATTCCATTGTATGGATGTACCACGGTTTGTTTATCCCTTCACCTTTTTAAGGACATCTAGTTTTGCATTTTATATTTAGGTTTATGATCCATTTTGAGCTGATTTTTGTGAAAGGTGTAAAGTCTGTGTCTGTATGCATTTATCTGCGTGTGGCTATCCAGTTGTTCCAGAACCCTTTGTTGAAAAGTGTACCTTTCTCCATTAAACTGCCTTTGCTCCTTGGTCAAAGATTAGTTGACCATATTTGTGTGGGCCTATTCCTGGGCTCTCTGTTCTGTCTCATTGACCTATTTGTCAATTCTTTCATTAATACCACACTGTATGGATCACCATAGCTTTACAGGAAGTATGTCTTGAAGTTGAGTAGTGTCAGTCCTCTAACTTTGTTCTTCTTGAGTATTGTGCTGGCTATTCAGGGTCTTTTGCTTTTCAATATAAACTTTAGAATCAGTTTGTTGCTATCCCCAAAATAGCTTGCTAAGGATTTTCATTGGGATTGCATGAAATATATAGATTCAGTTTGGAAGAACTGACATTTTAATAATATTGAGCTTCTTATTATGAACATGGACTATCTTTCCATTTATTTAGATATCTTTTTATTTCTTTTAGCAGAGTTTTGTAGTTTTCCTCATACTGCTCTTGTGCCTATTTTGTTAGATTTATACCTAAGTATTTCATTTTATTTTGGTGCTAATGTAAATGGTGTTGTGTTTTTAATTTGAAATTGCAATATTTCAGTGTTGAGATTTAGGAAAGCAAATGATTTTTGTATATTAACCTTGTATCTGGAAATTTCACTATAATAATTTAATAGTTCCAGGAGTTTCTTTGCTGAATTTGGGGGATTTTCTGCAATATTCATCATATCATTTGTGCACCAAGACAGTTTTATTTCTTCCTTTCCCATCTATATAACTTTTATTCCCCCCCCCTTTAAAAAAATCTTATTGAATTACTAGGACTTTCAGTACAATGTTGAATATGAGTGGGGAGCAGGGCATCCTTGTCTTGTTTTCTATCTTAGAGGGAAAGCATCTAGTTTTTCACCATTAAGGATTACGTGGCTAAAGATTTTTTGATTCTTTACCAAGTTGAGGAAGTTCCCCTCTTTTCCTTATTTGCTGAGAGTCTTTTAAATTTTTTAAATCATGAATGAGTGTTGGCTTTTGTCCAGTGCTTTTTCTGAACCTGCTATTATGATCATACGATTTTTCTTCTTTAGCATATTGATGTGATGGATTACATTAACTGATTTTTGAATGTTGAACCAGATTTGCATACGTAGAATAATTTCCCCTTGATCGTGGTGTATAATTCTTTTTATACATTGTTGGGTTGAATTTGTTAATATTTTGCTGAGGATTTCCACGTCTATGTTCGTGAGAGATATTGGTCTGTAATTTTCCTTTCTTGCCATGTCTTTGTCTGATTTTGGTGTTGGGGTAATGCTGGCCTCATGAAATGAGTTAGGATGTGCTCTTTCTCCTTCTATTTTCAGGACAATCATTGTTTTTTGATTCAACACATCTTCTGTTAGCTGGGAACCCTGCTGCCTATCACCACGTCTTGTTCTGAGGCTTGTTTGTTGTCTCCCTCTGTGCTTGGTGACTACAAGCTGGTGAAGAAGACTGCTAGTAGCATGCCCTGTAGCCAACGTGCCTTGTCTTGAGACCACTGCGATTTTCCCACTTCACAGTCCTCACACAGTCTCGTAGCCTCTCATCTTTGACTTTATGTTGCCCTGATCTTTTCTTATTGTCCCAGGTCCCATATCACTGTTTCCTTCTGTCCTAATCTTCTACTTTTTTCCTGATCTCCTGAATACCAGACTTTGTGTTTCATCTCTGTTCCTCCATAGCTGCCATCTATCTGTCTCCCACGCCATTTCTCCACCATCTGGAACCAGTTCTCAAAGCCTAATTAACTTGTTAAGTGTATTCAGTTTGGATGGCAAAACCCATCTTTCTTCCTCCTGACTTGAACTTCTGGACCTTTTCTCATAAAACACTCACATCCTATTTGCTACTCTATGTTCAGTTGTCATTAGTTAGTGTTGACAGTTTTATTGTTTCCTGGTGACCCCTGACCATCCACAATTACTATGGTATATAGTAAACTATTTATTTTAAAGCTAAATGTGTGGAGTAAAACTAAAACAAAAAATTCCACATTTTAGGAGAAAATCCCAGTTTCTTAAATATAACATATTCATCCACGTATGTATAAATTCTATTGTATTTCATTTTACAAAACTAGTGGGTAGGCCCTTAAACACATGCATACATAACAGTTAGTAACTCTTGGCTTTTCAGAACTCCCAGACTCTTAAAATTATACATATGAATAAAGAAAAATCTAATGCAAATTGCTCATGGAAGCCACAAACATGCTTATTCATAAAAATATGGATACAAAGTTGATGCAGAAAAAGATACATTGCAATAATTACCAAATAAATGTCTTTAATGTATTGTGATATAAATGGAGATTATTCTGTCTTGCAAAATATCCTGGATTTTGACATAAAGGAGATGCATATTTATGAAATCCTAAGTGACCAAATCATGATTTTGGAAGAAAAAAGCATAGCTTGGAATGCAGCAGTATGGAGTGAGGTGAAGGGACTAAGGCCTTTGTCTGAGTCTCTGCCACTAATTGCAGAATAAGCTTGGGTAAGACATGGGTCACATGGGTGCCTCATGGTGCAAGTCAAAGATGGGGGCAAAAAAGAATGGTTTCCATCCAGTAACCATTGAAGCTGATATAAACCAGCATCACATAGCTATGGACTTATATTTAAGGAAATCTGTCTCTCGTTGAATTCCTGTTATGAATTTAAATAGTAAGAACTTGATTTTTAAAAGCTGGCAGGCCAGAACAAAGATATGGAAAGAAAAAACTGATGGCAAATATGCTCCACAGGAGAACAAGAAGTTGGGTGTCAGTAGTGATTCTTCTATATACATATGCATTCTTGAGACTGAGGATGGAGTCGTTTTTTTGTTAATATTCATCGTCCTCTTAAAGCAATGTAGGATTCAAATTTTGCAGAAGAGTGGACTAAGAATAAGTATATGTGTATTTATAAAAGCATTCCCTTGATAGTTTATCTTTGGATTACTCAACACATTCCGTGAGTCAAATTGTCCAGGATTTTATCCTGAGTTTCTTCAGAGAAGTGAAGGGAAGCAAAACTAGCTTCGCAGGTGCTTTGGGATCCTTGGTAAGAAGCTATGTGAAAAGCACAAAAAATCGCTCTATTTTGGCAATCATCTATCTAAGGCATATTGAAACAGACACTTCAGTACTCCAAATGACAAGATAATCCAGATAAACTTTATGCGTCTTGCAGCTTTTGAAGTCTGTAAAGCCAAATACAGTGGAAGGATGAAAGACAACCCAAGTTCCTAAGTTAGTTCATATCATATACTTAGTATCCCTGCTTCAAATGAATCCCAGTTGCCAGTGACAAATATTACAGCCAAGTGCCTAGAATCAATTTTTCTGCATGTGGACAATTCTATCACACATATGTGCTATAGATTAAAAAAATGAGACTATCTTCTTATGTCACTGGCTTTCTTATAATTAACATAGTACTGAGAAATTAAGTACGGTTTTTTACAATATCAGTTGTAATAGCAAAATAACTCCATTACACAAATGGATCAAACTGTATTTAATCCTCTGTGATTGGACATTTACATTATATATTAGAAGCCTTCACTGTAGGTGACATGTCCACATGGAAACAACTTAGGTTTGAACTCTCAGCAGAGTTGTAGCCAACACATACTCTCCAGTTCATTGGATTTGACCAGGACGACTAACAAAATAATGATGATGGACAACCTTTATCTCCTCCCAAAAAACAGAGCACCTGCAACTGCAAGCAAGATGGTTCCATCCATCTGCCCCATGGAATCTAAGCCCCCTCTCAGTCAGAAGCAGAGTGGGCATCACCATTCCAAAATTCTCAAGACAGAGGAATGAACAAACATAAGAGAAGAATGCAAACATGGACCAAAGTAGACTTATTATTATTATTCTAGTAACAGAAGAAATTGTAACATTGACATAAAGATAGTAGTCACCAGAGGTTTTGAGGGGAGGGAGAGGAAAGACTAGATGTAACATGGGGGTGTTTTCGGGACATTGGAATTGTCCTGCATGACATTGCAATGGTGAATACAGGCCATTATATATTTTGTCAAAACCTATAAAATTGTCAGCGGGGCTTGGGCTCTACAGGGCTTGGGGGAGGATGGGATGTTTAAACAATAATACTTGTGAAATCCATTGTGCAAACTGTAGCACAATGGGTAAAGTGTGAACTACTTAGACAAAGAAATAATTCTCAATAAAGATCTGTTAATGATTTTTTTCCCGATAAAGACATTAGTCTGCATTTAATCATTAGTCAAGATTTAAACAGCTTAATTTTATGTTGGGTATATCTTTCTTAGAGGAACTTTAATATGGACTTATGTATAATACAATCTAAAAAGTGGACAACAGCTTTATATGCAATGAATACATTTAGATTTGCTAAGTATGGTGCCTTATATTGTGCCAGTGTAGCAAAACTGGAAATACATTTTCCCAGAATACCTTTACTGTTCGGTTTCTGAGTACTTTTGGCTGCTAGAAAAATGTGTGTGAGAGTTGCAAGGCCACAGAGAAGACAAAGACATTTTGTTATTTTTGGAAAGTTGGTATCGGATGCTCCTGCATGTTCTTTCTGGTCGGCCAGCTGCCTTATACTGTGGACAGCACCCAGACCCATTGTGCCTCCAGCTCCCACTAGATCTGCTCCTCCAGCTTCTTTGAACCCTGCACCACATGGATGTGCAGCTCTGGGGTGAAGGGCACCTGGTTTTCCTGCAAATCATCCATGGCATCAGGGTTGGAGGTGAGGAAAGTCAGATGTAGGTTCCAGTTATCATCGGCTCCAGCTTGGACTTGCTCTCATCCTCGTCCATCCTCATCCTCTTCCTTCCCAAATGCCAATCAGGCTGACCTACAGTAACTAATAACTACAGGCTTGGGCCTAGATGCAGAGGCAGCAGCTTTACCAGCTCCCACAATTGCATACAGTCTCACCACTGTAATAAATTCTTTATTTGATATCACTCATAGAAGTTCTACTTCTCTGATCAAACTTTGACAGTTACAATAAGAAGAAAAAAAAAGGAAGAAAGAAAAAATATATCACTTTTATCTCTATACACACATACACATATACACTGCACCTCAATGAATTACAGGAGGATACATATAGTAGTAAGGGCTCAGCCATTGAGGGATAGGATTGGGAGTGGAGATTTAAGGAAACTTTAGTTAGTGAGCCTGTGTGTGTGAGAGAGATGATGGGATTATCCTAAGAGGCTTGACAAGGAGTGATCCTATGGGCCTGGGAACATGGAACACAGTTCCAGATGCAAGGGCTCTTGGGAGTTTAACATAGAGAGATCTATGTATAATTAGTGGACCAAAGTTTATGGAGCTGGTGCTCCAAAAATGCATAGAACATACAAGTAAGAAAATTCAGGAAGGGATGGGGAGTGGGATAGAAGTGTCATGGGAAAGTGTAGTGGGCATTGGGTGGTTTTGCCTGCCCAGAAAATATTCTCCATTCTTCTGATAAGGATACCAGGACTGCTAGTGCATAGGGCAGCTTTCTGTGAATTTTCAAAAGGTGCTCCTTCAGCTAAAACAGCAGGAATGAAGGGAAGGTTGCTTAAAGGTAATTTATTCCAACCATTCCACCAGGTATTCTAAAGCTTACCACTGAACCGAGCTCCTTTAGAAAAGCTGGATTCCTCAGCTGTACACTCTTGGTTCAGCATTAGATCATTTTTGATACATAGTCTTTGGTGTGATACCATCAATACAAGGTAAACAATGCTCTAGAAGATCCTTGAGAAGCCCATTTGTATGTCTACTGAAAGGTCACAACTCAAAACATTGCCCAAGATTTGTGCTAGGGAGACCCTAGGGAGAAATTTCTGACTAATTTAAGTACCAAAACCTCTGCTCTTCTTATGAACAATTAATTCTGAGATTAACTTAGTTTTTGTTTTTGCAAGGATGGCTAGAAAGTTAGGTAATAGTTCTTGAACTTAATGTGCACATGAATCACCTGAGAAGCTTATTCTGAAACTCTTTTTGAAAGGAAGTCGGGAAAACAGAACAAAATAGCCAATTCAGTATAAAAAGCTTGGTCTGATCAAAGCATTTACATTGTTCCTTTAGGTAGTGTTTAACTTTTGTTAGGTAAAATTGCTTCAGTCTGCTCTCTCCCAATTTTTCTTCACAGGATTGTACCTGGGTATCTGAAGAGGCTTATGTTTCCTCACGGTAGTAAGTTGAGAGGCCTTTGTCCTTTCTGGTTCTTGGATGTACACTGTTTTTGACTCCTCACTCTGCCATGGCTTCCACCCAGATCTCTGACCAGGCTTTCAGCATCACATTCTACCATGGGGTCACCCTGCTTTAGCACAGTAACCTCACATCAAGCTGGCTAGCTCCCAGATCAGATGTCCATACCCCATGGGTCTTGAGGGGGGACAAGAATACTAAGCCTATCTTCTCTTTGTCTAACCACAGGGCTCTGCCATGTTAATTAGGCTGAGATAACCTAGTTGGAGTGGACCCTCTGCACAGTCATTTTCTCTTTCAATCCCAAATGAGAAGAAGGAAATAGAGTCCATTTTCTTAAAGGTTCTTCATGCATATAACACAAATTGCCCTCTCTGGGCAAAAGTCTGAGAGAGTAATCAGGAGACATGAGACTGAACACATTAATCTCATTTCTTTCTTCCCCTTCTGTTTCCTATCCATTTCCCATGCCATAAATGGGAAGGTTTTTGTTTTTCTTTACCTACATTTTGTCCTCCTTTTACAACTGAGCAAGAGGTTTTCTGCCATTGCATTTACAGGTGGAATTGGAATTTTCTCACCACTAAGAAGAACTCGATGGACATGGGTCATCCAAGATGGGGTGTTGTTGATAAGGAGAAAATAAAGGCATTTGTGAACTCCCTACTATCTAAAACTCGGCATGGTTTTTAAACCTTTCTGATGCATCCTATTTCATATGTCAGATCTTGAACCTTACTCTTTATTTTTATTTTTCTCTCTTCAACATACTTCCCGAAGCAGATGGATGCTCTAGGACATGTACTTGGTAAGACAATACAAATAAAGAATAATTAATAATTTAAAATATTGTCCTCAGTATATACTACTATATTATGAATGGTAATAAAACATAAGTATCAGGAAAAAAATGAGAAAAAAAAGAAAATGGTTTGAAGGAGTGGAAGGAAAGTAAAGAAGGAATGTTAGTGCTCAAAAATATTTCTTCAATCCTGGCTGCAGGTAACCTTCCTAAAGGCATAGATGTTGAGAAAGAGCAGTTGGTACTTGGGCCACATTTGGGGGGCCTTAGTTTGGGGTATCTATTGGTTGACACAAATGACTTTGGAAATTAGATGTGGGCTATGCTATGAGCTGACTGTCTTTGATCTGGTAAGGAACTCAAGGGTCAAGTTGAAGTATTTCTAAAAGCATTAGGATGATAGCAAGGAATTTACATTTTCTTTGCTTCCATTTTCCCCTCCCTTTTACCTTGTTGATAAAACCATTCTCTTATCTTTCTTGCTGACATCAAAGGAATATGGTAGAGGGAAAAAAAAAAAAAAAAAAAAAA
>JAQZBX010007595.1:0-50130 GCA_029593785.1 Cabassous unicinctus | reverse complement strand
CACCATCATCTTCATCACCATCACCATCATCACCCTTACCAATCACCTTCATCATCATCACCATCATCATCGTTGAAGCTAATATTTGAAATTTTACTATGTGACAGGCCCCATTCTAAGTGCATTATTTCAATTAATCCTCATGATGCCACCTTAAAACCAACCTTCACCAACAAACTATATGATTCCAAAATTTTAGATGGGGAAACAGAGTCATAGAAAGTGTGGTAGTTTGAATCTTTTGTGGATTATGTTCTTAAATTGGTCCATTCCTGTGGGTGTGAAACTATTGTGAACCTTTGATTAAATTCCTTCAGTTAAGGGCCTTTGATTAGATTGAGTGGCCCAGGGTGGGTCTTCATCCTCTTACTGGAGTCCCTTATGAGTGGGGGAAACATGCAGAGAGACATAGAAAGCCACAGAAGCAGAGAGAAAGCTGGAGGCAGCCAGAAGCTGAGAACAATGTAGCCTGGAAAATCGTGTTCTCTTAGCTATTTTCCACAGCACATTTCTAATCAAATTAGCTGTTTAGAGGACTTTCTCCTTCCTTCTCCAACCAACCCTTCTTTACACACACACTTACGCACTGTGTGAACTCGCTTGAGCCCTTGAGTCAGCCTCTCTGCATGAGCCCTCATCAGGCACAGCATCTTGGTACTCGATAAACAGTGGGGTGAAGGACAGCATGGTGATTATGAACCCAGGCTTGACCTAAAGACATGCACGGGTTCATGCCCTGCTTTCCCCACCTGCCAGCTCTACAGCTTTACACAAGCTGTGTCTCAGGGCCTCAGTTTCCTCATTCATTAAATGAAATAATAATGGCACCAACCTTGCAGGATTGTCCTATGGATTAAATAAGATTGTGCATGTCAATATCTTATGATGTGCCTGGAAAATTAGCATTTGACAAAAGGCAGCTATTATTAATAAAACTAAGTTGAAAGAATGGATGGATGTTTGGGTGGATGGATGGATGGATGGAATGTTGGGTGTATGAATGCATAGTTGGATTGATGAGTGAATGGATGATCAGATGGACTTTTTTTAAAGAGAGTGGGTAAGAAAGAAGAAAAATTAAAGTGTTTGATTGTAATAAAAAGCTTTTTACTTTAGCCTGCACAGTTCGGTAAACTCTTGGACTTCAGGAGCCCTACAGGATCAGGCTGTGACCCACGGATAAGCCCTGTTTTAAGTGTAGTCTGGAGAATATCAGTGAAGATGTTCATTTCCAAAATCCAGTCCAGTAGACTCTGCTGGGCATTCACCAGAGTCATTTCAAGAGTCTTCTTCCCAACATTACCTTTTAATGCCTGTAGAAAGGCAGAGAAGGGGTGGAAACATAAAATAACAGCAAGCTCTATCAAGGTAAGAACTGCGCCAGCTTTGTTCAACGGAGTCTCTAACGCATAGCACAACTCTTATATTTTTTAACTCTTGGATTAGTCAGGGTAGGCTAAACTCTAAAGCCTGAAACTAGAAAACCTACAATTTCAACAGCTCAACACAATGAAGATTTAGCTATCATCTGCCACCATCAGGTGTGGATCTTTTGATTTGGGCATTTAAGGACTCAGCCTCCTCCCACCATCTCTCACTGGATTCTCTACCTCCAGCTTGCAGACAGGGGAAGAGAGCATGTGCGTGTGTGTAGGGCCTGCACAGGAGGTTTTACAGAAGGCAGGCTTACCTGACATCTGCCTGCGTTCCATGGAGCCCAAAGGAGCCTGGAAATTCAGCCTAGCTGTATGCATAAAAGAAGACAGAAGCAATTTGGTGAATAACTAGCCAGTCCCCAATAATACAGGTTTCAATAAATATTTGCGAATAGAAAAGAGAATGCCTGTAAGAAGCAAAGAAATGTAGCTCCCAAGAGTAGAATAACCTAGTGCTGGGGAGGGGAGAGGGCCGCCCACACAGGCCCAAGGAGATGGATTGCAGTCATTCTCCAGCTGGAACTCGGGGCTCCAGACCGTTCCCTGCTTCCTGTGGGTAACAGCCCCCATCTCGGGCTGCCCCCGCCCCACTCCCCCGACTGTTCCCCAGGTCAACCTCCTCAGCCTTCAAAACTGTGCTGGTGTCTTCAGCCCTGATTCCCAGACATTGGGTCAGACCGGTCATCAACCTCGGCTCTCAACCCCAGAATCAGAGGAAAAGAAAAGCATCCTAATTTAATCTCTAGCCAAGGTGCCAGAAATGATTAATTTTTAAAATAGAAACGTGGAAACAAGTGCCAAGTCCCAGGTTCCAACTGGATGAGCAGTGGGAGCTTTATAGAGCTGGAGATGCCCTCAAATCAGGGCATTTATCAGAGGCAGGCTCATTTTAAAGAGGCTTATGTATGCGTTTGCATCCCGATATTCTGGGAGCACCTGGGAGGCAGGGCTGAATTATTCATCCCTTATTGCGCCGTAGTCAGGTGGGCGCTGGTGGTAGACATCTGTTTTTCTGAGCTACCCACCATCTCCGCTGTTCCATGCCCCAGCACCCCAGCTTGCCTGTGGGTAACCACCTCTCACTCCACATTTGGTCCATAAAATTCAGGGTGACTCCAGCCCCAGCTCAGAGCCAGTCATGCGACCCTGGGCTAGCCAATCCCAGCAGACCATCCGGCCACAGGCCTGGATCTGAGATGTTCACAGGACCCGCTAGGTGAACCAGGGCTGCCATCTGCAAAGATTGTTAGGGAACAGCAGCCTTCTCTCTGCTGGGATTGGGAAACTATGGGGCTACAAATGTGGGCCTGCCAGCAGTCATTTTACTACCTCATGTGGAGGGCCTGTCTGAGAGTGGGGTCTTCACAGAAGAAAACGGAGCCAAGAGATAGAGACTAAAGCTGAATGACACTAGTTGAGCCCCTGGATCCAGCCATTCCTGAAGCTCAACTCCCTGCACTTTTTCAGTTATATGAACCTACACATTTCCTAGTTTGAGTTGGGCATTAATCCCTTATAATTGAGAGAACCCTGCGGAAAATAGGTCTCAAAGATGCTTGTTGAGTCAAATTGCGATAACATTTGGAAATTTTTTGTTCTATAGATATCTTGCTGGGTTCGATCCAAACCAAGAAGTGTTCCTTGAATCCATGTTGCTGCCTCCTTGTGGGCCTGATTACAGTTTGGTCTGTCTGAGGATAGGGCAGTGGGATGTGGTAGGAAGTATACTAAATTCAAGCACACGGAGCACGCCAGCAATGTTTTGTGAAAGCTGATTACAAGCTCATGCATTTTCCTTCATCTCTACTGCCATCAGCTTCATTCAGCCAAAATGTCACTTCTCACCTGGCTATGTTCACAAGCTCCTGACAGCCCTCCCTGCTGCAGGCTGGTCCCCTCTGCTCCATCCTCCACCCAGTAGCAAGAATGACCCTAAAGTTAGCTCACTGAATATCCCTTCCCTACTTACATTCATCAATAGTTTCCATTGCATTAAGAATAAATTTGAAACCCTCATCATGGCATTCCAAGAGCTGAATAAGTTCACCCCTGTCTATCCATGAAACTGCATTTCTTGCCACTCTCACCTTTCAATTGCAGTCATCTTTCAATCTTCAAGCTTATCGATCTCTTTGCTGACTATTCCTTCCACTTGGAAGGCCCTTCTCCCAGCCTGTATGAGCAATCCCACGAACCTTATTCGGGCAAAGTGCAACTGCGCCAACCTTCCTTCCAACCACCCAAACCCATCTCTCTCTTCTACTTCCCTGGAGGGCCCCCCCTCGCCCTCCTAACCTCCCTGGTCCCCAGTCATCCTACATACAATTTTTCCAGCTCGTTTCCAATGGCCCCAGGGCAGAATCAAGGCTCTCTCCTCTGGAGTCCCTCAGCACCCCCTGAGTGCATACAAGAGCATGGCACATTGTGGTGCAGGTATTTGTTTATGCATCTGAGTCCTCTACCAGACCCGCAGCTTATCAAGGCCTGGGGCAATGTCTTATTCTTTTTGGCAGAACCAGGGGTTTGAAACAACACGAGCAACGTTGTAGATGCTCAATGAATGCCTATCAGATAAAAAGAAGGAAGGACTGAAGATTCAATTAAGCAAGTGCTCTCGAGGCGAATCACTTAGAGCCCCTGGCTGCGCCGTCATCATTTACAAAACGAATTTGTTGTGCCGGCCATTCTCCATCATGGCTGCGTCTCACAATCGTGGGGAGAGCTCAGACATGCAGGTTCTTGCTCCCACCTCCAGGAAATCCCATTCATTCACTCACACCTGCAGTCCTTGTTCAACGCACATTCATTCAGCACCTACTACTTGCCAAGGCTTGCCCTCCAGTCAGTCCCCTTAAACCAGGTTGCTCTACTGAAAATGCATTCGGGAGAGCCAAGCGGGACCCAGGCGTCGGGTTTTTCCACTATCCAGGCAAGCCAGCAGCTGCCAGTGGTGCCAGCCTGAAACGGGGTTTCCCTCTCACCATGACTGGCTTGAACAACAAACAGCTCACGAAGACCCGGCCAGTGTGAGCAAAACCACGTTCAACAGGTACAGCACCACTCGCGCTTGAAAACGGAGGAGGTATTGGCGCTGCTCTAGTCTGTCGCTGCCTTCGCTCCTCAAGCAGTTTGCGAGGCGGGTGTTACTATCTTCAGTTCTCAGAGCTCAGAAGCCTGCCCAGGGCCCCTCCGCAGTAAGTTGTGAAGCTGGGCCTGGAGCCCAGGTCTGCCCAGCTCCAAAGGATGTGTGGACTTTTAACTCTCAAGTGGAATGTCCCCAAAAAGCCTCAAGCCAAAACTCTATCACAGGCTGATTGCAGTGTCCTGCTCAGGGAGACACTGAGCCTGGGAGCTGGGGCAGCTGTCGCTCAGCCTTCTCGGTTTTCAGAAGGAAACTGCCCCGCAGCAAAACAGCCACAATCTTCAGGTAGGGGAACTGCAAAGTGCTCTCACGTGGAATATCTGACTCAGTCTTCACAGCCACCCAGTGAAAGCGATGTTGACCTCTGCATTTGATAGTCCGGGAACCAAGGCTCAGGGACATTAAAGAATGAAACCAGGGAGAGGAGAAGGAATTCAAAATATTTAGCAAGTGCCACGGCATGGGCACATGGCGGCCCACACCCACCCCACGTGGCCTCATCGGGGTGCCCCGCCTGCTCTCAGGTCTGGGCTTGGCACTGAACCCCTTTCACCCCAGTGACTGGCCTGTCCACCCCACACGCACTTGGGGCTGTGGCACCGTCCCCGACGCCCTCAGCACTTTCTCCTTTCTCTCCTGCTCTGTGTTGCCTCCTACTTACACTCCAGCCGTCACCTGCTCAGGAAAACAGACCAGAGTAGCCGAACCTCTCGGGGCTCACCTCCAGGGCTGCTTTTTGGGAGCTCGTGTGACTCTGCCAGGGACTCCCTTTCTGGCCTTTGGGGCATCCAGGATGTGCGGGACATGGCAAAGGGTGAGTGCTCCCAGAAGCAGCAGCCTTCCACAACAGCTCCCGCCCTCCTCCAGGGGCAGAACTGAGGCGTGCTCGACACTGCCCCCAGAGGCCCTGGTGGGATTAGCCAGCTTGGTAACAGCCCATCTCACTTTCCCACTCTGCGAACAGCATCCCCTGGGTCACCTCCCAAATACAAGACTTGAATTCGAATCCTTACTGCAGGGTCTGCTTCTGGGGGATCCCGATCGAGACAGCTTCCCTGAGCCCAGAGACTGGGCCAGGTCCCCTATTCTTATCCTTCAGGGAACTGGTCCCAGTCGGTGACTGCGTGTGCATTCGGGGGATTTCCTGATACCTGGTGAGCCCCGCTGCAGGAGGCTGATTAGCACCAGGTCCTAGTCCCTGGAAGCTGGGAATGCTGTTTTATATGGCAAAGACCTTACAGACGTGATTAAATTAAGGCTCTTGAGATGAGACGACTACCCTGGATTATCCGGGTAGGCCCTAACTGCATCACAAATGCCGTGACAAGAGGGAGGCAGAGGGAGAGAAGGTGGCCCGCAGGACTGCAGAGGCAGCTTGGAGCAATGCAGCCACAAGCCGCAGAAGCCACCCTGGAAGAGGCAAAGGATGGATTCCCCCTGCAGCCAGCACCTCGCCTTGAGTCCAGGGAAACTGATATTTGAACTTCCAGCCTCCAGAATTTTAAGAGAATAAATTTCTGTTGTTTTAAGCCGTCGAGTTTGTGCAATTTGTCACATCAGCCCCAGGAAATAGATACACCCACAAAGGTAGCTTTTCTGCTTTTCCATGCCCCGGCCCCCGAGCCCTCTCCCCCAAGGCTGAGCCCACAATATCTGCTTCCAAGTCCCAAACGCTTCCTGCTTTGTCCTGATCCAAAGTCACCCAAAAGGCCTGGCTTCAGGTGGCCCTGGGAACCGAGACTGAACACAAGCCAAGTTCCTTCCCGAACTTGAGCGCCTGCGCTCTCCAGCTTGTTAACAGTTTGCAGCCCTCCACGCATATCCGCACATCACCAAGGCGCTGCAACCCTGAGCCTCGCAGGCTGCAAGTCAATTGCGACTGCAGATGAGTTGTTTAGCTCTCATCAGCACCCAGGCTGCACCGCTCACTACAAAGCCACGCGCTCCCTGCTCGGCTTTCGGCTTCCGCATTATCAGCGCGTAATGAAGAGTGGGTTCTGCTTTATTGATCTCCAGACCAGAGCCATGCGCGGCGCTGCCTGAGAAAAGCCTCAAAGGATTTGATTTGATTTTGGCACAGAACAATAATCTCCCCGCCAAATTAGCGGCGGGATCGAAGGGGGGTTCACCTTGAAGTTGCTGACAGGACAGCAAACCAGGAATGTCTGTATTTGCTAATCCTTGCTCAAATATGCATCCCGTGGTTTATGTCCTGTCAAGTGAGTCCCTGGGAAAAAGCAGGCCTGGCTGTGGAAGGGAGGAAAAAAATACCATAGCAAAGGAGAGACGAGAGCCAGGAGACCAGGCTGACATGCAGGGTGGAGTGACCAGAAAGGCTTTGTCTCTGCAAATCCACCAGCCACCCTCTAGCTCAGCCCCGCCTTCTTTTATTTCTTCTGCTTCCAAAACCTTCCTGACTAGGAAATGCCCGATCTGAGAACTCCAGGGAAGCGCTCTCTTCCCTGGCTGTGTCACGTGTTTACCCACCCCTCTTCGGGGTCTTGGGTGCCAGCTAAACCAGGAGCTGGCTCCCACTCAACGTTGAAAAGGTAAGAGCAGGCCTCTGGCGGGTCTGCTGCGGGCTCCTTCCCTGGCTCTGCCTAAGGTCAGATAAGAAAAGGGCAAAAGCTGCCAGAGTGATCAGCTCTCCTCCGCTCCAAAAGGAACACGGGGTTCAAGGCTGTCAATCACCTCTTCCCAGCCAACAACAGACCCCGGCCTTCCTCGTGCACTCACGTCACAGGCACAAAGCCCACTGGGGAAAGACCTCCCTCCTGGGCTCAGACGTGTCCTGTGGCTCCTGCCCTGGTGGGAACTGGCTTTTCGGGACTTTGGATGATGGCTCACAGGAAAGCAAAGCAGAGCAGGTCCCCAGGTAAATTTGTCAGAGGGAAAGGTAGTGAGAGTTCTCCACAGTATCCTTTCAGAGAGACCGAGAGAGAAAGACAGATTCAAATTAGGGACCATGATGGTCCCAGGTTTTAACGGGCTCTTCTCTCATAACAGCCTGTGTTGCATGTCTGTTAGATTTAGATAAGGCTTAAATCGGGCCAAAAGAAGATCCAGAAGGGAGTAACAAAAATGATTGGAAAAAAAAAAAGGTGGTAAAATCGGGGCTTATGGATGGAGGGTTATTTATCCTGGAAAAGGGAAGGTGAGGGACATATAAAGCCCTCATACTAGATTAATTGTGTAAATAAGCAGGCACCCAGCTGGCTTGGACTCTCAACCAATTGGCAGGGAGAGTGGGCATGGAGGGGGTACCAGTAGTTTTAAAATCATTAGTGGCCTGTACGAATGTCTGGAGGGGTTCACTGTGGCTGGGAAATGCAAGTTCTGGGTATGCCAAATCCATTTGAATGAGCCCAGACTCCTTCTACTAAAAATGGATTCCAGCTAAGTGTGTGATGAGGCAAAGATTTTCTTCATCCACTGCACACGCAGAGGCCTTGTACGGGCTTCTTGCACACTGGCAGACAGACGCCAGGACTCACCTGCCCTCAGGCCCCTCCTGGAGGCAGGTGTTAGGAAGGGCCATCAGAGGGTCTGTGGTCCAGGCGGGAGGACGCTGGCGGTGATGAGCGGAGCTTGCTGAGCCGTGGGCCAGGTGTCCACCTTGCCCAGGAGGGTCACCTGCTGCTATAGGGAAGGCTGCCCCCAAGTTTACCTTCTGCCCATGCTGCACTCCGTCTTCCATCTATTCAAGAGCAGATTGATTAGCAGCACCTGCTCTTCAGAGCCCTGTGCTCCGAGCTGGGGCACTGAGGTGAGGAGAGAGGTTCTAACGACACACAAAGTCAGGACATGACTTGGATGCTAATGAAACTGATCATAATTCTCACAAGTCTAGTAGAGGAAGTGAAACAAGTAAACACTCAGACTGCAGAAAGCTGAAAGTGAGGGTGGCCCCAGGGAGGGGCAGAGCCCTAGGAGACTTCACCAAAGAAACGGATGATGTCTGAGAGCTGATCCCAGCTGAAGGGTGAGCAGGCTCAGAGCAGGCAGCCGTTGTGGCGAGGCTATGGAAATAGCCCCAAATCATGAGGAAGCAGTGAGTCATCCATTGTAGCTGAAGCTTTAAGGGCATGACAGGGAAAAGGGTGGGGGAAATGAAACATGTATTGTACAGGTGGGGTGCCGAGCATGGCGTGATTTAAAGCTGGATTTTATCAGTATCCATTTGAGAAAGATGCCTGGGAAAGACGCATGGGCTGGGCGCAGGGCGTTGAGTTTGGAGGCCATTACAGTCATCCTGCTAAGAGATAATGATGCCATTTACATAGGTTATTGGGCAGGATTAGTAGAATGGAGAAGAGCAAGCAAGGTGCCCATAGCAAGCGTTCCTTTCATTTACATATAAGTACTATTAATGCTAATAACAAAGCATTGATGTGAGTTCCAGAAGGGTGGATCCTTATATAATTTTTTGTTAAGGTAAGTGTTTAAAAGTAATAAAATAAAATGTATTCTTTAATTTAGTCTTTCTCTTTGTTACCACAGGCTTTCACTAGTTAGTAAAAATTAATGCAGATTGACCATATTGCTATAGGAAGGGTTATTATCTCCATCAAGGTCATGCTCCATAATGGCCTAATGCTACAGAAGAACATTCAATAGAGGAAGCTTGCTGGATATTTTTATGCTGGTAAGTCTTTAGAAATGCTAGCAAATTTAGATGAAATAAACTGAAAATACCTGTCCTCTGCGGGAGGTTTAAGATATAAGACACAGGATGGCAAGAGAGACTTGTGGTTAGGGCTGGGGCCTCTGGAGACCACCCAGGTTCAAGTCCATCATGCGCTGTTTACCACCTATCAGATCTTGAGCCAGTGATTGGACTTCTTTAGACCTCAATTTCCCCAACCATAGAATGGGAATAATAACAGTCCCTAACTCAGAGGGCTCTTGCGAGGTTGAAATAAGATACGATCCTTGGGGAGCCGGCCACACAGGAAGCATTCTCTACCCTCATTTTCACACTCGGTCTTTGCTGGGTGCCTGAACTTTAGAGTGCATTCCCGTGTTTCAGCAGCAGCAAGGAACATCTCTGGGCCTCAGTCTCCTTGTCTGTGCAATAAGAAGTTGGCTATTAGTATGTAGAGGGAAAAAATTAGAGCCCTCCACTCTTTTTTTCCAAGTGGAATCTCATTTGGAATCCTAATGTCTAAGACAGATAGAAGCAGTTACCCGGGTTGAAATGTGCTCATCGGCAGACTCAGCTGCTTGTTCCTCCTGCATCCTCCCCACATTAGGTTCCTTTCTTTCAATACTGGAACTCTGCAGAACACAGTTGAAAAGCTGTGGCATGACGGGGCCTCCGAGGTCACCAGGGGTTCTAAGATTCCATCCTCAAGGGAAGAGGGCCTGGCTCTCTGGCTAGCAAAATAAATCAGAGCCTTTGATAAAGCCTGGGTGATTTCTTTGTAAATCTTGTGCCCTTCACAGTCACAATTAGAACCTTCCCAGTGTGCTCACTTATGTGTTTCCCTTTCACACTGCATCCTGTTTACAAGCCCTGGAGAGTGAAGTGGAAAATACCACGGTGTATTTAGACACAATGTGATGCAGCAGATGGCTCGCCCCTACCTTTAGCTGCAGCATAACATAACACTGATGCTGGGCAGGAAGAGATGAGATGACTAGCTCCTTCCTCGACCTTGATCATGCACCAGCTTTATTACTTTTTTTTTTTTTAATGTTGGGCTAAAAAAAAACAGGAGGCAATTTTAAGCTATGCCAAATCATGTATATGTTAAAGTAATGTTTTTCAGCCTATTCTAAGTCTTATGTCCCCAAGCCCAAAAGAGAGTGCTGTAGGACAACCCTTCTCACTTATCCAAGCTCATAGCCTCTCCTGGAGCACTTCTGATGAAAGAGAACATACATTTCCCCCAACCGCCTCCTTCTATGAGCATATCTATCTGTTGTGTCCTTCTTTGCTGACCTGAAATCTGTCAGCCTATGGTTATGCCCCCATTATTTCTGCCTTTTCTCTCTTGGCCACAAGCAGCATGATGGCTGCCCTTGAGAAACTGCACAGAAGCCCCAGACCCTCTTCACTCCGCCTTCTCTTTGCTGGGTTACACCAAGTTCCTCCAACAACTTTCCTTAATGTCCTAATAATTGTCATGATCATCAAACATTTGCAGTCACTGGGCCAAACACTTGACATAAATTATCTCATGTTTTCTTTATCACGCCTCACAAAGTAATGTTACTGTTATCCACACTTTGAGATGAGGTAAGAGAAACATCAGAGAGTTTAATTAACCAGCCCAGAGTTCTACACCTAGCCAGTGGGGGAGCTGAAATTCAAAATTAGGAAACTTAATTCCAGGCCTCTGACTTGAAACATTACTTTTGTTAACTACACAGACTGGCATACTAGTTGCCTCAAGTAAGACATGAAATTGGGATTATTATTTTTTTTTTTAATATTTTCTGTGGCATAAAAGACAAATCAGAGAAATCTGCCAGCACAGCCCAGACGTTTCATTTCTTCCTTGATTTAAAATTGCTTTTGATATTAATGTCCATGGCAAAATGGGAGATGACTGAACGTGTTCCACTAATCAATTTTCAAGAACTATTAAGGACATATACAAAGACTCAGCCCAATATGCCCTAAACTGGGTAGAATTGGGGACTTATATCCATTACTGCAATGCATTGAAAGAGACTGGTCAGCAAGGTAATGGACAGCTGATTCTGAATCTTACCCTTGGACTGCTCCCCATAAGCCCAGAGCCCCCGGGTCTCAACCTTGAGTGTCAGAATCTTTTATCTATAAGCTCATCACTCAAGACTGCTGTGGTTCTGAAGAATAAACCCATGGTCATCAAATTCACAAGATGCTGAGAAACAAGTTATCAATGTATTAATATACAAGAGATACACTGAGAAGACTTCCTGTTGTTGGTCAGCTGCACAGAGTGTTTCTCCACACTGTTCAAGTTGGGTTTGGGTCAGTTGGGGGCACTCAGAAAATGTTCCTTTTCCCTACCTGCCCAGTCTTCATCTGCTTGGACAAAGGGCAGACACCTGACTTGGGGACCCCTGGCTTTATTCATGGTGAGGAACTAGGATCTTGACAATCTTGAGCTCGGCCAATCAGATCTTCTCTAAACCGATAGCAATAGGAGGGTGCCAGTCAGCTGTGGGAAGCCCAAGTACAGGGCAGCCTAAGGTGCCATCTGGGGCAGGGTCCAAGAGAGGAGATCAGAGGGAGCTGGTGGGGTGAGAGTAGGGAATGGAGTCTTTTTCAGAGAAGAAAAAGCACAGGAGAGGGAAAGTGAGAGTTAGAGAGACAGAGAGACAGAGAGGAGATGGGAGTGAACTGCCACAGTTTCTCAGCCTCTACACACCCGAGTCCTATTCCCTTTAGTCCTATTTTACCTTTATCATAACCCCTGTGAGGTCACCAAAATCCTTTCTCCCATTCTTCCACAACAATAGAGTACAAGCTGCTCACAAAGTCAGCCAGCTAGGAGCTACATTTTTCAGCTTCCTTTGCAACTAGCTATATATGATTCTATGACCAAGTTTGGGCAAATGGGGTGCGAGCAGAGTGATGTATGCAACTTCTAAGTCATCTCTAACTTAAAAGACAAACCTCTTGACCCTGTCCATGCACCAGAAAGCAGATATCTCAATGATCTCATTTCAACCTTGCAGACAAGGACTGCCCCGACCCTGAGGGGATGTCTGGGCAAAAAAATGGAAGGAACAGGAGAGAACAAGAGAGAAAAAAAGAGAGAACAAAGCTAGCCAGTCACCTAGGGACCAAAACCTATGAGAGAAAATTCTATCTTATTAAGCCATTGGATTTTGGGTCTTTTTGTGACAACAGCTTGGTTTTTTTTCTAATGAGTACATATCCTCCTTTTCCTTCAGTGAGTTTCTGTTCTCTGTAAATAAAGAAACTTGAAGACCACGCAAATGTTAGACCAAGATGCTGTTTCATGATGAAATACAATTCTTCCTTTACACGTATTTACTGAATACCTACTTTGTGCAAAGTACATGGAAAGAGAGATGTCAAGCTAAGGTTGACGGTGTTACCAAAACCACCTTGGAGCTAATCTCCCTGGGACTGGGCCATGGAAGCTGCCCTTAGGGTGCATGTGCCTCCTGCATCCTGAAGTCACTGGGTCATCCAGCCCAGACCCTGGCTTCCAGAAAGAGCTCCCTTCTCCTCACTTCCGTAAGATATGGGAGCGCTTTTGTCAATGGATGGGTCTTGTACAAAGGCCACATTCCCCGTCTTCTCTCTGTGTTTCGAGGACACATCTCACTTCTTGCCCTTCAAATACTGGTCAACCCCTAAACAGCCTTGTCCATTCCAATTGATCAGTGCCTGTATTGTGCCAGTGGTTAAATATGTTGAATGTCATCTCTACACCTATCTAATTCCTACAAATGTGTGTAACTCCCTCCTTATTTACCATCTCCAGATAAACATAAGTGCTGCATGTATAGCCTCATTAGTGACGGCTTTTTTTCAGTTAATGGGGAAAAAAATCAAGTATGGAATTGGTGTTAATTAGTTAAACTGGATACAACTAAATCAAATACTTGACTAAATTATTGTACCTCCAAGTTTATACTTCAGGAGGCACAGCAAGCACCTGTGACTAAAGCTATTTTCCTGCAGTGCAGTGGGTAGTGTGTGCCCCAGTCTTAGAGTCGGAGGTTCCTGTTTAGGTGTTTTTCTTTCTGATAAAAGGACATTCAGTAAATATAGAACTAAATGCAAATTAATATTCTAACTTTAAAAGAGAAGTCTAAGTTAAAATAGGGAAAAAAAAAAAAAAAAAAGCCTGGCTGGGTAATGTGGTCAATACATGCATCTAATTCATTGAGAACACTCAAAAATAAAAATTTCCTAGGTTCTGCCAAACATTGGCATGAACTGTAAACTCCACGCCCCCCTTTGCATGATCTGGCCACCATTTACCTGTCCATCTCAACTCATTTCTCCTCCTTGCTAAGGACTCGGCAGCCACATGGCCTGGCTGTGCCAGGGCTGAACAGGTGGGCTTTTTCGTATCGCTCCCTGAATACCTAACTCTTTCCCTGAAGTTGCTTCCTGCCCTGCATCCACCTCTACCTCTTCAGACCCCTCCCTGGCAATCGCCCTCATCTGCTTACCACCTGCCTTCCCGCTGTACCAGGAAGCAGGGCGTCTCCAGGGACTTTCGTGGTGCCTGGTACACAGTAGGTGTTGAATAAATGTTTGTGGAAGGAAGGAGGGAAGGAAAGAGAGAGGAAGAAAGAAGGAAAGAAGGGATGGAAGGGGGAGAGAGGGAAGAAAAGGAAGAGAAGAGAGAGAGAGAAAGGGAAGGAAAGAAAGAAGGAGGGAGGCAGGGAGAGCAGCCCGAGTATAAAGCTGCCACCTGCCTTGTAGATAAGGCTGCAGCCCGCAGAGGAAACGCCATCGACTCCATTAAATAACAAGCCAGACGGTCTAACCTGCTGAAAAGCACGGACACCTTCCTAAGGCGGTCGGAGTTTACTTGGCAGATAAAGGGCGATCCATTGCAGGATTAGGAACAAAATGAAAAGCGCAATCCAGTGTATCTTCTCTCCAGAACTTTGTGAGGCTGACATAAGCAGAGCCTCTTAATCCTCTTAGACTATGATAGATTTTTTTAGGTCTTTAAAATTTGAAAACTTGAGGATTCAGTTTGAATGAAATATTTGCAAGGACATGTGTCATGTAGGACATCCCTACCAAAAAAGAAAACTTAAAGGAAAGGAAATTTAATAATTGTTTGAATAAGTCTTGGGCTCAGCAGCCCAGTTAAATCCCCACTGCTGAAATGAGCCTGGCTCTTTGCAATCATAAAGTAGTTGAGGAAAGATTCGGATGGGGACTGCAGGACGCCACGTTAATTTCCAGGAACCCATGAACATGTACCACTGGAGGCGATTGCATGGCTCTGCTAATGAGACATTGTATTAGCATATTGAATTCTAATTTTTACATCTCTGAACTTCCCCTTGCTGGAGAGAAGGAGGGAGAAGAATCTTAAATAAAAATGTACTGGACATCTAATCTGTTCAATAGGGTCGCTCCAGAAGCACGTCGTACATCTGCTCTGATACGTGTCTTCCAACCCATCCTAAAATCATGGTCTGGAAGCAGCCTATTTGCCTGTCTCCTGCTGCCTTGGGGTCTGAAAGATTGTTCCTCTCCCTGGCTTCATTTGTGATAAATTGCAGGTTTTGACACGGGTATGTAGTGGGGCTCATTGGTGCCCATGAGAATTTCTAAAGGAAACCATTAATTTGCGTGTCCAGCTGGCCGTGCCCCATCATTCACCTCCTGCACGATACAGCGCGGCATCCCTCATGCAGCAAGTCTCTCTCTGCCCCCAGTCTGCTTGCCGTGTCTCCCGATAGTCTTTGCTTGATTTAATTTGTTAAATCGACAAACATTGATTAGGTTGTTACTGTATGCTAAGAACTAGGCAAAGCACATTTTTCATGCATTATCCTGTCTATTTCGCATGGTCCCTGATGTGGATATTATGCTAGCCGTTAGGTAGATCAGTAAGCACAGGCTCAAGAAGCTTTAGTAAATTTAGCCAGGCAGAGGCAGGCTGGAAGCCAGGGTTCCTGACCCCGTGTCCTTAGCTCATTCCCATCGAGCCCTGCTTCCTCCTCTGGAAAGCCCACCTGGAGCCACCTGTCAGGGCAAAGAACCCAGGTGTGTGGGACTCCAAAGCTCTGGCTGTCAAGCAATTCCTTTCAGCCTGCACTCTGCAACAGCACTGATTGCAAGCTGCTGCTCTTGCTGGTTGTCTTGTCTGTCTCTCTTAACTAGATTTTGAGCTCTTTGGGAGTAAAGAATAGGCCTTAGACATTTTTGTAGTCCAGAACTTAAAGTTACTGTCAATGTGTATGGAATGAATGAGTGAATGAATGAAAAATATCCACCCAAACTGTTCAAGTCAGACTAAGATAAAACTGTACGTCATTGTGCAAAAAGTAACAGCCAAGAGCCAGAGAAGTCTCGGTGGACACAGCCTTAATATTTCATTCAGTAACATCTATAATTCAAACTCGAATTTGGCAAGACAGATGCCGTTCAAACCACGCTAGAGGCGTTGTGTCCGAGAGGCTGCTGTGGCCTCAGGTTTGCTTCTGTGGGGCTAAGAGACCCTGCACACAGCCTCCACCCCTATCCCCACCCTAACCTCTTTATCTGTCTATGACTTGCAGTTTTAGAGTTTAGGAAAATTTAACCACGCCTCCGGCCTTTTCCAAAGGGTTTTTCAGCTGTGGCAGGGTGGTGGTTTTTGATTTGGTACTCTTGTAAAGGAGGGGTTGGGGATGAAGGAGAGGGGGAAAAAGCCGAATGCCTTGAAAATAGAAATTGGAGACAGATAAAAGCAAAGCTCAATGCAGAGGTGTCTATGATATGGATGCCTCCGGAATTTCTGAAGCCGCCTGCTGCCGATGCTAGCAGGGATTGCGTTCAGAGCCTGGTAGTGCTGATGGGGCCCACTCCAGCTGGCTTCATAAAGAGCAAGGTGCACAGTGCAGTCAGTGGTTGTCCACCTTCCACGTGCAGCGGGCAGAGGCCACCGTCCATGAGCTGAGATTCACGAGGCGCAGGAGCCACAGGCCGTTTTCTTTTTAACGGTTTACAAAACTACTTTTAGTTCATCCTCATCTTAGACGGTGAAGCCTGAGAATTAGGAGCCGAGGGCAAGGAGTTTATTGATAGGTGATTCCAGGAAGTAATGATACGGTAGTGGGGAAGAGAGATGGGCTGGGGAAGGAAGCCAATAAAGGAAGGACTCTCAAGCCAGCAGCCACTCTGGGCAACTGGGGGTGAACCCCAGGGGCACCTGAGAAATGGTGTAGAACATGCCCAGACACATCCCACCAAAGGCGCGAGGGAGCTGGGGTATTGATCCTCTGACCGATTCCTCACCGGGCAAGGGCCGCCCTAGGCGTGCAAACTCCCGGAAAGCAACCTGGGTCAGTGCAAGCCCTCAGCAGAGGTTCCGGGGTTTGCAAGGAGAAGCTGCCAGAAGGTAAGTGAGGAGTGAGCAAGAGTGGGCGGCCAGCGGGGTGTGAGGCAGGCCTGGGTCGTGGTCTATACGCCTATGGTACACTGTGTGTGTCGGGGGTGGGGAATTTCAGACATCTTAGTATCAGAGGGTCTGTGTGTGTGTGTGTGTGCATGTGTGTGCACAGTGTGTGTTCCCACACACATTTATATCTGAGTATGCAAGTGTTTTTATGAGTGGAAGGAAACAAAACTCGAAGTCACAATTATCTCTGCATGGAGGACGGCATTTGTTAATCGACTCCCTAAATATTTAGCACTTATTATGTGCTAGGGAGTGGGGTGCACAGTGGCCAAGCCACACCAGGGCCACCGTGCGCAGAGCTTAGGGCACAGGCATGAGAGACAGAACTACACAAATCAACACAGAGGACACTTTCTTTTTCAGCTAAGTGCTGAAAAGAAAACTGAGGGGCAAGAGGAGGTCTCGTGGCAAAGGTGACGTTTGAGCTGAGATGTGACTGATAAGGAACCCGGGAGGTAAAGATCCAGGGCCCAGAAGGTTCCTTGGAGGAGACAGTGATGGGATGGCCCTAAGCTGTGTAGAAGCTTCTTATCCTCTTTATGCTTCTATACTTACACATTTTCTACAATGCTTACATATTGTTAAAGTCAGAGAAAAAATAAAATTATTTTCTAAATAGTCTTTGAGTGAGAGAAAGAAAAATCCACCCTAAGACTTTATTGATTCCTAGAAATTTGACTGGTACAACATTCCAAAATTGGTCATCTGATGGGAATCAGAAAACCTCCATTAACTTCTCTTAATGGAAGGAAAGTCCAGAGTCAATCAATAAGTATTTATGGAGCTTGCAAGGCGTGAAAGGCACTGCCTTTGGGCCCTGGGGAGCACTGAGAGGAATGAGACACTGGCTCTGCTGTCAGCATCTTAGAGGGGGCATGGGGACTGCAGAAAACCAATTCTACGAGCAGACACATCATGGTAAGAACAGAGGTGCAGCTCATGTGCCGTGAGTCCAACTCAGCCCGGGGAGCCAGGGCAAGTTTAGGAAGGCTTTCCGAAGTGGAAGGCATTTGAGCAGGGATTGCAGAGTGAGTAAGTCCACTACAGCTGCACAGGGTGCTGCAGGCAAGAAAACATATGGGCAAGGGCAGGGAGCATTGAGGGACAGAAGAGGAGGGGGCAAAGGTGGGTAAGGGGTGGGTGGACAGAGCACCTTCATCTCAAGAGGCCTGGTCATTTGCGGGTCTGTCAGCCACACATTCATTTCCCTGCTTCTGATAACAAGGTTCCAGTTACCATGGGGAACGATCCCCTCTGCAAGCTAAGCCCACATGGTTGGGTGGAGCCGACTACGCAATGGACCTGGCTTTGGAAGAGGCTGCGTGATTCTGACCCAGCCCATCAGAGAGTTCCATCCCCTTGTTGGAAGCACTTGGTTCCAGAGTGGGCACATGACTGAATAAGAAACAATGAAATTTAGTTCTAAGATTTTTATTAAATGGGTCGGGAAGATAAACTCCTTCCACCGCTGGACCTACTGTGTGGACGGGCCGTTAAGTCCAGGACTCTTGTTGTTAGAAGGTATATTATTACCATGACGACATCAGAGTGGAGCCAATAAGGAGGGAAGATTGTAGAGAGAGGAAGTGAATAAGATGCTTTCTAATAACGACTTTTAAGGTCCAGCATTGGTAGAAGCTAAATCAACTCTCGGTTTTCACTGGTGGAACGAAATCTCCTTCCAGTTCCTCTTAAGCTAGTTTGAGGTTGGTTTCTGTTGCTTGCACCCAAAGGCCCTAATTAATAGAGCACACTAAGCATATGTCCACACAAGGACTTGCTCACCAACGCTCAGAGCAGCTCTGTGCATGACAGCCTCAAACTGAAAACAACCCAAATGCCCATCAACAGGGGAATGAATAAACAAAGTGTGTCACATTCATAAAAAAAAAAATACTGCTCAGTCACTACAAGGAATAAACTACTGAAACATGCAACAAGATAGATAAGTCTCAACAATATCATCCTGAGTAAAGAAAGCCAGGCACAAAATACTGTATGAGTCCATTTATAAGAAATTCTAGAAAAAGTAACCTAATTTATAATGACAGAAAGGCAACTAGTGATTGCCTGAGGCTGGGGGGGCATGTTTGGGGATAGTCTGGGAAGGGGCATGTGGGGCCTTTGGGGCTGATGAAAACAGTCCATATTGTGTTGGTGGTATTTTGTCAAAACTGAGAGATGTATACTTAAAATGGGTACATTTTGTTGACTGTAAACCTCAATGAGGTAGATTTTTTTTTTTTAGTGGAGGCAAAATAAAGATATTTTCAGACAAAAGTATATGTACCATGCTAAAAAGTCTTGGTATTATTGAATAGAAAAAGCCAGTGAAAGTTTATGAGATGAGGTGCCCCCACTCAGAGATGTTTGTTCAGAAGGTTGATGGCAAACAGACTTCATCGTGTGCTGGGTAAGAATCAGGCTCTGGGCAGGATCCTCCAGATTCAAACTGCATGTCCACCCTGATTTAGCTCTGTGACTTTGGGGATATTGCATAACTTCTCCGTACCTCAGTTTTTTCATTTATAACATGTGGATAACAACTAATACTGACCTCAGAGAAGAATTGTAACAAATGCTCAGAAATGTTAAGGAGTACTAGTAATAGCATGGAAGTCAAGATCAGGTCCCAGTAAAAGAAGTATCAATTGGAAGAGGAGAGAGATAACAAAAAAGGGACCATATGGTCCATCTAAGAAGAAAATGACCTTGACCTGGGACAATGCCAATGAGAATGAAAAGGAGGGCGTGGTTTGAGAAATAATTCAGAGGTAGACTCAACAGGATTTGGCAACTAATAGATGGCAAGGAAGAGGAAGAAATAACAAAATTACTCAGAACTTTCTAACTTGGGCAGCTGAGGGGATGGTAATACCATTAGCGGGGATGGGAGCTAAAAACAGGAAGAGGAGCTGGCCTGTGGAGGAGATGAGTTCACTTTTAGCCACATGGAGCTGGGGCTGCCCACAGGACAGCAGGGTGGAGAGGTGCGTCCAGAATGAGATTGCAATACTCAGGGAGGGAAAAAGACGGACCCCTTAAAGAGAAGCAAAACACATTATCTCTGTAGATTTAGAGATTAGATTAGTGTTCTGAATAATAATCACTGTGGATAATCACTACATATGGGGGGAAACACAAAGCTTGGATGTATCGAGAAGTCCCAGCAGAAAGTAATTAAACTGTATCATGTCAGCAACAGCAACAGTGAAATCTTGCATGAGGGCAAAAAGGAGAGTTAGACCCAAAACAGGAGGAGAAGCTGTGATGGCCTGACAGCTGCTTTCAGATTTTCAGGTCAGGACTTAAACTTGCAGAATCTGAAAAATGATTTATCTTAAGCCCCAGTTGAGACTTCTTTTATCATTGAGGAAATGTATACATCTTGTAACCAATTACCAGCCCTGATTTTTATGATGATATTTTCCTTAAATCCCTAAGACTTGATTTGATTATTTGAAAAAGCATGTCAAAGTCCACTTCTACACTTTTTCCTGGTGAGGACTTCCTCTTCTTTCCTCTGGCACAGAATGTTGGTGATGTTTAACGATCAGCACTGATTCTCAAATTAGTTCTATAAAATATTATCTTGTGGGATGCTTTATGAACAAAAAGATTCCATGGTCAAATTGATTTAGAAACTGCTGCACCTTCTAATCCTTCCTTGGAAATTCATCAGGCACATTTGCATATTAAAGGCTCTGAGAAGTCTTGCAGGAAAGATCCATTTAACTTTGTTGAACCTAGGTATCCCAAATTTGCTTGGTCGTATGTATTTTCAGTTCCACAATGCTTCTCAGCATCCAGAGGAGCTAACATATGTAAAGTATACTTTAGGCAACCCTAGAACAATTTACCAGAGGCCAAACTTCCAGAGTAAGCAGATCGTAGCCAATTCAGGATAAATGAGCAAAGCCTCCTGTTTGGCAGCTTGCAGGTAAGTGCCCAACCAACTAAGTGACTGATTCGTTTTATTTCCCTTTTTCAGAGGACGCTTGGGACATCAAGTCCATGCCACCCACGTGGGCGTGCACAACCTTTGCTATTTATTGCTGGTGAAAATGTTATGGAGCACTAGACTGGAATTTCCCCTCCAAACAGCTAAATGACATCTGGCAGAGAAAGAGAACATCTTATTATTCTGTTATATTTGTTCTATGATATTGTTTGTGGCTGCGGGTTGGAGAAGGAAAAACAGTAAAACTATGTTTGTGGATTAAGGATAAGCACGCAAAAGTGCATACTGACTCTATTTTGGTTTAGAGAAAAGGTCATAATCACCGTGAAGACTTGTTTTAAACACGATTCCGTAAAGACAGTTTCTACAAGGTGCTCAGGGAAGAGGAAGCCTCTGGAAGGCGTCAAGGTGAGCACATTAATGGGTGGGCCTGGTGAAATGGGAACTGGGACTCACTGTCTACGCCCTTGAAATCAGCATCCTCTCAGCCCGTGCTGGGATGAAATGCACATAATTAGGTGGTTCCCTTCCACCTCCACAGCATGTGTCCTCCAGAGGGCGAAGCAGACGACCCTGCTCATTCTGGCCGTCCTCCCGGAAGCTCAGCCATCGGGGCAGCGGCGACGAGCAGCTGTTCTTGGCAGGACAAGCTTAAGTACGCACTGATGCCCACTCTCCCCGCAAAACCCTGGGTCCCAGGCTCATCCAATTAGCTTGCATCTCTCCCCACATGACAAGGGAAGCTACAGGAATATCTGCCGTCAACAGCGAGGCTATAGTGAGGACCAAACAGCAGATGTGAATGTGTTTTGTAAACAGCACAGAGTAAATTATTATTAATGTGAAGATTTTCTTTACTCTTAAACCACGGCATGGCAAACTATGGCCCATGGGCCAATTTCAGTCTGCAGATTGTTTTTGTACAGTCTATGAACTGAAAATGAATTTGACATTTTTCAAGGATTATTAGGAAAAAAAACACAAAGGAGAATATGCAAAACACCTCATTTGTAGCCGGCAAAACCTAAAATATTTACTCTCTGACCCTTTACAGAAAAAGTTTGTGGACCCCTATCTTAAACAAAAAATGACTATTTATTTGAACTACCATAGTACATTACAAAAATGGCCCCAAATTTTACCCCTCCGTGTACCAAGTACTTGTTCAATGGCCTCCTGCTCTGATGCTTGGCTCATCCACATAACTTGTTTTGTCCCAGAGGATGCATGCCAAAGAGGCTTGAAAAGCACCAATGGGAATGGGCTTTCTCTCCTTTGTGCCTCTTCTATTGCTCTGCGAACATGCCTGAGCTAGCCTTCAAGAAGATCGGAGAGTTGTGGGACAAAGCCAAGTTGTCCCAGTCACCACAGCCGAGGCCAGCCCAGATCAGCAAAGAACCACAAGACTCCCAGAAGTGTGAGCAAGCCCATCCAAGATCACCAGAGCCACCTAGCTGACAAGTGGCCTCATATGCATGGGCAATAAACACTATTATATGCTACTGAGGTTTTGTGGTCATTTGTTACACAGCAAAATCTATCTGATACACTCTCTTCCCCCTACCCCCCACTTATAGATGACACCCAGGAAAACATAGTTCTTTGCCTCAGTCAGCACTAAAAGCAAGTTATGCCTACCAGTTACATCTTTGCTTTTGAATGCAAACATATGCTTTCAATCTGTGGACTCTCCACACCTGGCAGAGATCACTAAGGAGAGGAGAGATCACATAGCCTCGGAGTTAGAGCTCTCATTCTTATCAGTTTTCCAATCTCCCAGACTCTGGACAAGACATAAATGGGCCCATAGCATCAGTTAGAACCTGCCACTCCCAGTTGAACTCCATGGACCTCTATTCATTCATTCCATCATTCATTCATTCATTCAACAAATATTTCTTTGTTGCTCCTATGTGCCAAGGACTGTGCTGGAACACTGACATACAGTCCTGTTCTCAAGTAGCTTATCTACAGGATATGTTAGATTCTCCAGTCGTGGCTACTCCTCACCGTCACTGTCCTGATAGATCACCATCAGGCAATGTAGCTCCATAACTTTATTATCATCTATTTTCAGTAGCACAAGTACAGATTCTCTACATTCAAAACCACTCGGTAGGGAAGCGGGTGTGGTTCAATCGATAGAGCCCCCGTTTACCATGCGGGAGGCCCCGGGTTCGCTTCCCGGGGCCTCCTTGTGAGGGCAGGCCGGCCCGCGCGGCGCGGTGGGCTGATGCAGCAAGACCTCACAGCAAGGGGGAGATAAGCAGACACGGAGAAGACACACAGCAAATGGACACAGCAGCACAAGCAGCAAGGGGGGGATAAATAAAATAAATAAATCTTTAAAAAAAAAAAAAAAAAAACCACTCGGCTGCATTTAAAACGCAAGAAAACTTCAAACACACACACACACACTAGAAACTCCTTGGCTCCTTTAAAAGTGATGAAATGATGTTGGAGGACACTTTGGAGTAAGAATGACAAAGCCTCATCATTTTTCTGTGGGGAATAGCCTCCAGCTACCTGGAAACACAAGTGAACTGTTCTGATAGTTGACTTTGTTCAAACCATCTTAAAATCGAAACACAATTGCACAATTCTTCCTTTGATGACATAGCATAGTGGTTTTAAAACTGTCCACAAGTTATGTGGCACCCCTCCCTTCAAGAGGTTAATCCCTCTCACCTAGAGTGAGGAGCTGGGCTTAACAGACTTCCTTCTAATGAATAATACAGTGTGGTCAAAGCCACGGTGTGTGGCATCCAGGATTAGGGTATAAAGGGCATTCTGTTTCCTTCCTTGCTTTCTCTCTCTTTCTGGGAATCGTCACTATGGGGAAAACCAGCTGCTAGGTTGTGTAGACACCCAGGTAGTCCTTCAGAGAGGCCCACATGGCAAGGCACTGAGGCCTCCTGCCCACAGCCGTGTGAGGGAGCCATCCTGGAAATGGATCTTCCGGCCTCGGTCAAGCCTTCAGATGCCGGCAGCCCCAGCTAACATCTTGGCAGCAATGTTTGGACAACCGGAGTCAGAACCACCTAGTTGAACCACTCTTCAGATAATTTATATTTAATGTTTAAGGCACTAAGTTAGGGGGTAATTGTGTAACACAGCAATAGTTAACACACATAGATAGCATGAAATTATTAAAACCAGCCAAAGTTGGCCTAAATAACTTGAGAACAAAGAAATCATGGGAAATGAACTGAATGCGAACAGTCTTGGGGAGTCCTGCCTTCCTTGACACAAGCCAACATTTCTATGGCAAAGTGAGCTGTGGGAGTTCTGATTTTGTTGCTACCATTTGGATTTACGAGTCAGTTTTGTCACATCTGATGCCATTAAAAACAAAGGCACAGAAATGGGTTGGATGTTAAAGATGCTGCCATGCCAAAGACCTCGTGACTAAAAAAAATTATTTTATTTGCAAAACCCAGTGTTCTAATTAATTTTTACTTTTGAACAAAATTAAGGTTTATTCTTTGTTCAATTTGCACCGTTTGCATTTTTTCTTTTCTTTCAGAAAATAATCCTTAATTTCTGTCTGAAAAATCTAAATAAAATGTCATCCTTTTTTTTTAGTAAATACTGTTTTTAAACTCTAAAATGTGAATGGAACCAATTTCAAGTGTAACAGAATAGATTGTACACAAAATGTGCCGGTATATGTGTACATCTTTTTTTTTTTTCCTGATTGAGGAGTAGTCCAAAGATTGATTCAGAATTCATAAGGGTCCATAATCACTAAGTGATTAACAATCACAAATCTAGAAGGTATCTCTTGTCAATCTATCTGTTCCACAGAGAGTAGATGTCACCTGTCTTTCAGGCTTGGAGGGAGAAAGGTAACTCTCAGAAAAGCATTAGAAAGGCTTAGTGCTGTGGATAAAATTGACAAATGTGTATAGATAAGGAATATATTTGGCAGGCTAGTAGATTTGGGACATTTATCTGCAAGGCTGCTTTAAATGGGTTATGGTTGATTTAACTCTGTGTTTAATGTCACTCGATACCTTGTATATAATCTTTTAAAAATTAAATGTACTCTCTTATAAATCCAAAAGTTATTCAGCTCAATTCTAGCAGACTGCAGTGCATAGCATCACACTCTCACAGACAGATCTCCTGATGCTCCAACTCTACAGAGAATCAATGGCCTAAAAACCATGCTTCTTGCAAGAATTCAGACAGGGGCTTTGACCATAGATCAGCAAAACTGCCCCCTGTCTAGGAAAAGAGTGTTATGAGGCATGGGTGGAGCTTGGCAAGGAACACCTAACGATGCTGTAGGCATTTCCTCCTTTTGACTCTGACTCTAAAGTTAGTTTGGGAGCAGTACACACAAAAGGTAAGGGAGGGACAAGAGGTAATGGTCTCCCTGCTCAGCACTGGAGCCATGGGTGGCAGATCTCGGGGGACAGGTTGAAGGGAGAGGAGATGGTGATAGAGTTATAGATAATTTATTAAACCTTTCTGGCTAAACAAGTGCTAAGTAGGAGACCAAGAATCAGAAACAAATTGGTTTTTGCTTTCATATAATTTACAGTGTATTTGAGGGAATAGAGAAATATTCAAAAACAACACATGGAGGAATAGTTTGGGGAAACTAAATACATGTATAGAGATTTTGCTAGCAACTGGGAAAGACAAAAGCAGAAATAAAAATGACATGGCTCATATGACACCCTTCTCCCTTCTTGAGTCCATGGCAGATGTCATTAGTTATTCCCAGAACTCTTTCCTGTTAAGCCCAGATAAGATTCCAGAATCTTCTTCCACAAAGAATAACAGACAGCCACTACCACTTAGGCTGTTCGGGCTTGTGAGATGAAGACTGTTTCCAGAATTATTTGGTTGAGAGGCCCTGAGACATTAAGCAGTTAATTCTAAAAGTGTTGATGATGTTGAGATATCAAGCAGGTGATGGGCAAGGGTAGGCTGCAAATACCATCTAGGATGGGGTAGAAATCTTATTGTGAACAAATAGGAGGAAAATGTAGATTTTGGTGCTCCAGCAGCAAAGAAAGGAATTGATTAGATCAAAGATCTCTGCAGAAGCACGGGACCCATTGCTTGGACAATCTCTAACTGAAACTTGGGTCTTTGACTGGGGTTGAGCGATAGGCACTGTCTGGGGGAAGGCAGAATGTGAAATAAAACTAATAAATTTGTGTGCGTTCAGCACAGTTCTAATCACTTTAATCAAATGGCTTTGGAAAATTGAAGTCACTCCCACAAATCTAGTCTTCTTCCAGTGTTTTCTAACAGCTGAAGGGCAGGCAACACCAGCTATTCGCTCAGACAAGCCAGAAACCAAGAATTGACCCTGGATGCCTATCTCTCTTGGACCTTCCATATCCCATCCATTAGTGTATTGTGTAGATTGTACTTCCTGGTTACACAAAACGCCTTCTATCTCATTCCATTTCTACTGCAGCTGCCCTAGGTCATCACATCACACATGGATATTGCCATAGCCCCACATCTGGGCTGGTCTCCTCCATCCATTCCCTACTTTCCAACAAGAGAGCTCTTTGTGAAAGGCAAGTCCATTTCTAATCGTGCCACTTCCCTGCCTACACCCTTCACTGACTCCCTGTACCTCTGGGCACGGAGTGTGGAATGTGGAGTATGATTCATAAGATCCCAGAGGGTCTGGGCTCTGCTTACCGGGCTCTCCGATAGGCAACTACTCAAGGAGCTGCTTCTAGGTTCTAGGACACACCACGCCTCCTCCTGCCAGCAGGACTTTGCACGTGCTTTTCCCACTGCTCCTCCACCAGCTCCTGCCTCTACCACCTCCTGTCTCCACCCCCGCCCCCCCACACACACAATCGTGTGCTTTCCCTCCTCAGAGAGGTCTCTCCTCCCTGACTCATCGATTGCTTCTACTATGCTCACCAAGAGTAGCCAAGATCATTCCTCTACAGGCACTTCTCCTTTCCGGAACATGCACAGTTACCCCCTGGACACAGCAGGGATAATGGCATCCCCAGGGTCTGCCCACTACAAACCCCAAAAGAATAGCTAAACTACTGCCAGAGGTTCAGAGAAGGGGAATATTTTGGTAACATGAGAGGTGATGGTGGGAAAATTCACAAAGAGCTGAGTGTTGAGAGAGGTTTTGGAAGATGGTACGGAAGAGGCATGGGGAGGAGGGGCAAGGGGAGTGGGAGATTCAGTAAATAGTCTGAGTATAATCATAACATAAATAAAGTTGAGCTAAAACAGCCTCCTTCTCATGCCTGCAAGCCATTGATTCAGCTAAAAAGGCAATTACCCAAGAAGAATATGAACATTGTCTATCACGTTGACACTGAAAAAAGTGCTGAATGTTGCAATGACAGTGAGCAGTCCATAAAAAAAAAACTTGGGGCAGTGAAATACCAAAGTCTGCCTGTCACATTTTATTATAAGCAGCTCAAATAACTCTGCTCAATTTCATCTACTTGGAGCCAAACGCTGTTTTTTATTGTAAGGCGGAAGGCTGAGACATGGCCTATAAAAGTATCCATAACTGGAAGTTGTCACATAAACTTTTCTGCATAAATAGCTCTGCTTGCTTGTGAATAAACTAATTGGGGAAGCGGATTTATTGAGCACCTACTAAGTGCCAGACACTGAATTTTTATGATGATATTGCACAAGTGCATTTTTATTTTTGATTTTGCCCCAATGTAGAAACCAAGATTCAAGTTTGTTTAAAGTATTTGCTCAGGGTCACGTACAAATGACAGCATTTTAATGCAGGTCTTCATTGTACCTTAACATGACTCGTGAAGTCACAGATGAAGCATTTGAACCAAGAAAGGTTTAAGAGTTTCCAGGTACAGCAGAATTCTAGCATTACTTGGAATTTTATTGGGGCTTTATGATTCTGACAGCCCTCTGATCGATAACACAAAACAAATGTCTTTTTTCGTACTCCTGCCTTTCCATGAAATATCCCTAAAGTGGCAGTAACTCAAATAAATATCGGAATGTAATGATGCCTTTTAACACCTGGCGGGGCGCAAACACTGCTCACTAATGACTTATTGATAGCAAAGATCTTTTTGATGTGGGGCTGCAAATTGATATATTTACAGAGTTGGCTGCTCGGAGACCCTTGCCCAGTGCTTGGTGTAGGAAGACGTGTTCTTCTTCGTGCACCTTACACCAACGTGGGTGAGCACCTGAATGTCTACAGCTCAAGTCTGCACTCACCCTGGGCCAGGGCAGTGCTTTTCCCAAGACAGAAGATGTTGCGAATGGAGGGACTGAGAGATCCTGCACAACACAACTTTGTACTCATATACAAGGCTTCTGCCAGCGTGTCCTCTGATGATGCTCCAAGCCTAGAGTTCCATGTATGTGTTAGCCATACACCGCTGGGGGACAAAGTAGCACTAACTAAGGGGCATAAAGTAACACACATTGTTATAACGGCATAATGATGGCTTATGGGGGTCAGGCATCTGGGCACATCTTAGCTGGTTCCTCTGTTTCGAGGTGTCTCCCGAGGCTTCTGTCAGGGAAGTCGGCCAGGGCTGGGGTCTCAGCCACCCTCAGCTCCTTCGCACATGGACCTCTGTAACATGGCATTTAGCTGCATCAAAGCCAGCAAGGAAGGGAATGATGGAAGTTAGAATCTTGTGTCGTCTTATCATGGAAGTGACCTCCCTCCATCTTGAGATGTTCTGTTGTTCAGAAGCGAGGTCCTCGAGGGGAAAGGAGGACACAAGGCTGTGAATACCAGGAGGTGTGTCTCACTAGGGTCATGTCAGAAGCTGCCTGCTGCATAGACTAAAAGTCACTGCCTCTGCACATCCCTTCCCAGCCACTCTGCCATGCTTGCACATGCCAGGGGACCAGTGGTCCAGGTCCACCCACAGGGACCCTGTGCTTTGCCTCCTCTGGCTGCCAGGGGGCACACAATCATGTCACCAGTTTATGTCATCCACCTGCAAGGTTTCCGGTGACTCACTTCAGGGCTCAGGTGTGACAAATTTGGGCCTGAGGACATAGTCACCATCGTATTGGGCTTGGTCTCTATCCTGGCTGCTCCGCCGATTTCAGCCTGATGCTTACAGCCCTAAGCCCCTGACTTCCTCAGTATGGCCCTGCCACCCATGGCTTCCACCAGGTGCTCCCTAAGCACACAGCAGATGTCGTCACAGCCCAGCCAAACCCTCAGCCTACCCCAGAGGTCAATAGCTCCCTGGTCATCCCACTTGAGGACACTGTCAGCCAGCCGCGGTGGCTTGTTCTAAGCAAGGGCAGGTGGGATGTGCTGTGGCGTTAATACCCAAGAATGATCTTCAACCAACAGGGTGAGAGTTGGTGGGTCAATCCGGAGGTCTACACCCTTTTTCAGAGGGGCCCCGGCAGGATTGAGCCCTGGAGACCCAGCAGTGCCCTGGTCCTGAAGCACCTTTACTGGCATGTCCTCCTTCCCCAACTCACTCCCAGAGCCTCCTGGGATCGCCTCCCAAACAACTTGCATCCAAGTCCTCCCCATAGGGTCTGCTTTGGGGAAACTCAGCTAAAGAAACTCTATTATGAGCCCAGACCACCTCTGGGGGTGGTGAGTTCCAGAAGGTGACCATGGTAAACTTTCCTCACTTGGGCTTCAGAGGAGGCTAATGGTGAGTTGAAAGAAGAGGGCAGGAGAGATGGGTCCCCTGAGTCTTCTGAGATGGGGTGATAAAGGGGAGAAGGAATGTACAATGTCAGCTTTGATGGTAAGTTGTTACGTAGTTTATCTCATTTGAGCCTCAAAAAAATCCCATGATGTAAGAATTCCCACCATTTTGCAAATGAGAAACATAAGCCTTTGAGAGCTTCCCAGACTTGCTGAGGGAATGGTGAAGCTGTAATGGGAACTCAAGCCCCTGACCTCTTTAATGGGGTCAGTCCCTTGACTATACTTCATGCTGGTTTCCTGCCTCCATCACCACATGCCCTCCTGGACGTCTCCTGCTTCCGTGCTTGTCCCCTTGTATTGGTTTTCTATAGGTGCTGTACAAATTACCACAAACTAAAAACAACCTGGAACAATACAAATTTAATCTCTTACAGTTCTTGAGGTCAGAAGTCCAAAGTAAGTATCACGGGGCTAAACTCAAGTGTCAGCAGGCCTGGCTCATTCTGGAGGCTCGAGGGGGGAATCTGTTGGTCTCCTTTCCCAGCTTCTTGGGGCAGCCTGCATTCCTTGGCTCACGGCCACATCACTCCGACCTCTGCTTCCATCACCAAGTCTCCCCTCTGACACTGCCCCACTGTCTCCCTCTTTTAAGGAAGCTTGTGATTACATTGGACCAAACCGGCTTATCCAGGATGATCTCCCCGTCTCAGGATTCTTAACTTGAGCACGTCTGCAAAGTCCCTTCTGCCAGGGAGGCCACTTATTCAGAGGTTCTGGGGGTGAGGATGTGGGCATCCTTGGGGCAGCATTCAGCATACCACACCCCTACAGCCCACTTTCGCCTGGCTCCCGGGACTACTTAGTAAAGGCCCCTGGTCTGAACCCACCAATGGCTTCCCACTGCACTCTGAGCCGCCTCCTGCATGCTTCTAACCGCGTCCAGGGCCACTCTGCCCGATGCGCGACACTCAGGCTGTTCTGGCCTCCTTCCTGCATCCTGAATCCTCAGGTCCCCTACAATGGGTCTTTCTTCTCTCTGAAACATCCTCTTCCAGCACTCGACGTGGGTGGGTCCTTCTCCAATCCTTGCCTTCCCACTCCTTGATTTCAGACTTCTGGCCTCTGCCCATGAGACTGTGTTGGGACTCTATGTAATTTTTATCCAGAATAATATACAAACTTGTGCACTCCCTCTCCAGATAACTTCTAAATAAGTGAAATAAGACCGGCCCAAGTATCATTCCACGGGGAACACTACTCTTAGATATTGAAAAAAAGAAAAAAAAAAAACTCTTAAGTTGCACTCTCTGATTCTTGTTTCTAAGCCAAATTCCTCAGCTAAAACTAAACTATTAAAAAAATATCAGCACGTTAGTGTGGACACATCTCCGAAGCTTCTTAAAAGTCTGTCCTGCACATGTGAGCTGGGTTCCCCACTATTCATCTGCATATTTGCCCTCATCCCGCCCTGCCCGGGGCATGAACAGATCTTCGACTCCCTTCATTGGGGCAGAAAACCTAGTTATTGCCTCTTTTTTCGGAAGCTCTGCTTGCTTCAGCCCTGTTGAACAGACAGCCCAGTTTGTGGAGAACTGAAATGGAGGCAGACCTCTGAGCAGGAGCCCTTTTAAAAGGCTTTACGCAATGGGAAGGCGCTGGGCACATCCGTAAGCTGGCGGGCGGTGCCACTAAGGCATCAGACACAATGTGGCTTGCAGCGCCAGCCCAGACAGCCACCTTCAAAGCAGGGCAAGGAGGACGGCAGGGAGGTGACAGTGGCCTTCACATCAGGTGCCTCCTAGACCCATGCCCATTCTGAGATTCGGTTTTGAAGAGCTTTAAAAACAAACACACAAACCAATGCCATGCAAACAGGAGATGGTTCAACTCATTAAAATAATGATGGTCTTTAAAATGGACACAAGTAATAAAATTGGCTTTCTATAAGAGCGGATGGATGGGATAGTGTGATTAACAACAAGGAGTTTTCCTTGGAATACAAGTTTTATAGCAGTGATTCACACCTGCTGAGAAAGCCTTTCCTACCGGAACCTGTGCGAGTCCATCTTGAAGTCAGGTATTTTCTCAGACTTAACTGGTGGTGTCAGCTGAACAGTTTGGTTTTATCCTGAGCAAAGTTAGAGTAAATGTATTAAACTTACTAGAAAATTGCCCGTTGCTTCACACACGTTATTCCCCGAGGCTTGCTGTAGAAGACAGTGGACACAGCTCTCAATGGAAGCACCAGTCCTGGAGACACCCTCAGTGGGACGTGCCTGTGGGCATTCTTGGGCCACAGCCCTCCCCAGCCCCCTTCCTGGCCCAAGCACAGGCTTCTGTTTCTAAGAAGCAGTTGGCCTCGTGGTCACCTGGGCCCTTTCCCTTCAGGTGTCCATCCAGCCGCTGGTCATCAGCCACCAGCCCTGACCTCTCTGTACTCTTACCTTCTTTTGTTGCATTTTTAAAAATTACTAGATATGGCAAACATAAAAAAGTGAAGAGCGTAATTGGATGAATATTCCCTTGCATCATACGTAGATCCTTATTTCCTTTTACAGACACTAACAGGAACATCCCAAAATGGCTAAAAAGAAATATTGCATCAAATGGATGATGTTTTGACTTTTAGTCTTTAAAATATGTTCTCAGAGGAGTTGATTTATTCAGTAAAACTTTGTGAGTCCCCACTGGATGCCAAGCTCTGGAAATGCGGCTGAATAAACATGGATGCTGCTTTGATGGGTTTTATGATCTTGAATAAGAACGACAAGTGCTGGCCTTGCTACATCCATTTCATTCAAGATGCAAACGCCCTGTGGTGGTGGGCCCCTTTTCACAGCTGAGACAGCAGAGAACCAGAGCGGTTTAAAAGGGCGCCTAGGTTATTTGGTTTGTCTTTACTTTTGACCTCTGTACATTCAGGAGCTTGGTTTTGTGGGACAGGAAGCATGTTCCCAGACAAGCACAGATCCCAACTCTGCCTCCAGGACACAGCCCAGTAGGAGCAGCTACTGACAGTGCAAAACAAAAGGGCCCATAGGCTGGTTGGCATGAGGCACGAGCCTGTAGAGATGGCAGGACAGGAGGCCCCAGTAACACTTGGCTTCATGAAAAGCAAAGGCAGACGCTGGTCTCATTTCTGCTCTTGGCCTATTGCTAGCAAAAAGATCTGAGATCAGGGGGAGCAGGTGTAGCTCGGTGGTTTGAGCACCTGCTTCCCATGTATGAGGTCCTCGGTCCAGTTCCCGGAACCTCTTAAAAATAAAAAGGATCTGAGGTCAGTAAGGACACAAGTCCCTCACTGCATGACTGCAGTGTGGTGAGGAACAGGTGACGTTCTCCTACCAAATCCGAATCTGGCTGTGTCCCAGGGGGAAGCCTCCAGGAAGCCCATCACTCAGTGACCTGTGACATTTTGCCCTGGCCCTGTCCCCACCCCCAGGATGGCCAGTTTGAACAGAGGCCTTCGCGGGTCCACCATTTTGGGATCCACCAATTCTAACGGGGTGAGAACAAAATAGAAATTAACCATATTGCAAATGACCTCTTTGCTCTGCATAGACCAGTAAACCTGGCCTCCTGCTGATACCACTTACATCTTTTTGTAAAGTTGGAATAAAGAAGAGGAAAACCCACTACACAGCACCCCACAAGCTGCTGGACTTCTCATAGAGGGGACCCTGCACTTGTCTCCAGCAGAAACTGCTGACCTGCATCCCTGACAAATCACACATAACCTGCGACACCCACGTCCTCCCTGCCTGTGTGGAGAGAGAGAAGCGGTGGCTTTTCCCACACATGTTGTCTCTGCTTGACTAAACAAGAGCTCACTAATGCTGAGCCCCCTTTTCCAACCTTTCAATAAAAAACAGAGAAATCCCCCGTGGTTTCTCTCTGTAAGAGAGATCCGTTGATGAATCCCTTGGTGAAGCTTGAGCAAGAAATTGTCATTTCTTTATTGTCCCACACGTGGGGTGTGTTATGTTCAAAGATATTGTCAGTATTCAATATAATTACTATAAATAAACTCTATTTGTTTCTGCTTTTCCCGATCACTCTGCTTCCCCTGTGCATTAAGCAGCTTTCTGGGTTGTCAACAGAGGGTAGAAAAAAACATGCTGGGTGCTGGAATCTTTCACACGAGTTATCATGTGTGATCATCATAATTGTTGAAGGAAACTAATGCTCTCATTTTTAGACCTGAAGCCTCCAAAGTGAGTATGGTTAAACAATTCACTCAGTGCTCCTCAGCAAATAAGTGACAGGCCTGGTTGAGTCCAAGCACCACGCTCAGAGCCATGGATCACATCAGTGCTTCTGGGAAAAACAGGGAGGCTGGAAACGCTGCCAGTGACCCATCATATAAGTGAAACAAGCACCCAAATATATTCTGAGACCCTCAACATTTATAAGAAAGTGAATTAGTCCTAAGGAATCCATCACACCATTTCTGTGTTCTCCGCAGAGCTGGGAGGGGAAGAGTTCAAAGATCTTTCCCAGCTAAAGGAATGACATTTCCCATTTCTCCCTGATCTTGACTGAGATGGAAAATATGTGGTATACAAGACAAGGCTTCTATACCGATGCCCATGGAAGACATCACCAATCAACTGCAGCACACTTTCCCGATAAGCTTTGGAATCTTGATTAACCCAGAGATCTGGGCAGCCTCAACATGCAAGCTGACCCACAAAATAAAATCTACTTGCTATCTCAGATTCAGACACAGGATTATACCTACGTGACTAACAACCCAGACACATTCATATCTGGCACTAATGGGTTAAGAAACAAGGGCACTTCCATCAGATGACATGGCGCACTCTCCCAGTCCACTTTTGGTTTTGAATCCTGGGCTGTGCTCTGTGAGTCTGCCTTCCAATCCCTGACCCCCAAGGGATGTCTCTCTGTCATAGGTATCTAAACCTGGACATTTGTCACCCTTGTTGGACTATTTCCCCCAAATAGGCTTGTGTCCCTTACTCCCCCCGAGTTCCCTCCTCAGTCTGCCCGCTTTGATCTCTGCTATTCATTAATGCTCTCTTCCTGATTTCGATTATCTCAGTGTAGACAGAGTATTGGGGAAGGGGTGGGGAGGACTGAAGATATCCTCCAGGCAACTTTCTGGAGTAGGATTTTTTAAGGGGGGGGGTAAGAACAGTCAAAGGTAAATGTTCTATGGTTCTATTCATCTGTAAAAGAAACACAGAAAACAAACGCCTACCTGCACCATGTCTTAAAATCATATAATGTAATGGTTCCCTCTCTCGCCCCTTGGAAGCAAAAACATCAGCCATGTCAAGTCTCAGCTCCCTCAATTTGGGCCTCGGTTTCTCTGTCGTTCAACAATTACTGTGAGCTAGGCAGTGTGAATGGCCTGGTGAACAAGGCAATTGTGATTTTGCCCACACGACGCATTCTTCAACCCATGCACGCCCACATGCTTTGCCCATGACCTCTATGGCTTGACCCCTTATTCTTCTGTCCCTTGATAGCTTATGTTCCTTCTGTCCAACCATATTTGGGAGCTTGAGTTCTCTAGCCAGGCCCATCCTCTTGTCACCTGGTATAATATGATTAGGGAAGAGTTAGTTACAGGGTCTGCATGCATGCATGCTGAGGTGCCCTTCCTTGCCATTGGGGTGACATATTGCAGGGTTAGGCTGGAAGATTCATGGCATTGCCACTTGGCAGCACCAAGACTGGGCAAGGCAAGACAGGGTATTAGGCAAGTGTGGGCTAACCCTGGGAAGCAGAAAGGGAAAGGAAGAGTGCAGACAAGGTAGAAAGAGGAGGCCCAAATGCTAGGTTCATGCACAGCAAACTCAGGCAGAAAGGGCCAAACAGGTAACCCAGATCCAGGTAAATAAGGCTCAGTGCTGAGACAGTGAGGGTTTTGTCTTGTTTACCTGGGCAGCATCTTTTGATTCACAACTTGCTCTCCAGCATGGCATTGTTTCCACTGGATACTCACAACTCTTATTGCCATGACAATCCCTTGTTTTCAGATAAGGACACTATGCCCCATGGAAGTTGAGTAACTTGGCTAAGTTCAGAGAGCTAATAAGTGGAAGCCTGGGACTTGACCTTCAGGTCTAATTCGGCACTGTTTTCTGTAGGTAGAGGGCCCGAGAGTTTTTGGGGTTAGGCTGAGCTGTGGACAGGGGCTGTTTTTGTCCTGCACTCTCAATTCCTGAATCTGAAGGCCTTGACTCGGAAGAAACACCAGGCCCCGTAGGTGTCACTGACTTCTGAAAACAAGGGCTAGGCCTTCTGGGAGAGCCTTCCAATACTGTCCTAAGAAGAAAGCACATCCATTTCTTAATTAATTATCTCCATTAGCTAAGCTCAATTTCTTTGTAGCCACTTCCAAGAACACAGCCTTTCCTATTTGAATTTCCAAGGGGTAAATATTGCCAGAAGCACGTTTTATGTGATTATATAGTGTAGATATTTCACTATCTCTTTACTTAATGATTATTAAATACTGAAATTAACTTTCATATTAGCTGTGGATCCCATCAGCTTAAGAGAAAGTAAATGTATAACAGAGTATCCCTCCCTGCAGAATTCGGGGCAGCACATTTGAAACATGCTTCCTGAACAGATGCTCAGCCACAGCTAGGACAGGCAGGTGCTCTGCTCACTGCCCATGAAACTGCAGTCCAGTATTTCTCAAACTGGGGTTCAGGTACCTTCTCCATAAGAAAATCCTGAAAGCTTGATGAATGCAGATTCCAAGGCCCCCCACCAAGATTTAATGAATCAGCATATCTGAGGGTGGGGCCTGGGGATCTGCACTTTTAACCTTCTCCCCAGGGGATTTTGCATATATTAAAATGTGAGAACCAATCGTGGTTACTAACTGATGAATGAAGAATGCCTGATCCTTGGGACCGAGACAGCAAAAGAAACACAAGCCTGTCTTTCTCTTGCTTTTTCAATAGTAAGACTTCAAAAAAAAAAACCAAATTAAAATGATTATAAATACTAAGACAAGGGTTTGACAGTAGCAGTTAATTTGGGAAGAAGAATCAGTAGGGTCATGGGAACTGTGACAAAGACGGCAAGGCAATCATCGAGGGGTACTATCAAGCCAGTCAACCTCTGTGGGCAACTGGAACTCACCCCGCCAGGTCTACGGGAGCACGTGGAGCACCCGCTCCCAGCAGCCCACCCAGAGGGCAAGCAGCCAGTGTTTGCGCTCCAGCTCCTGTCTGGGCTGGGCGGGGGGCTGCCCCTGGGAGATGGCAATTCCTCAGCACTGCTGCACACGCAGTGGGCTCCGGCAGCCAGAGAGAGCCCGCCGGCGAGGAAACGCAGGCGTGGGTTGTTGGAGGTCAGGCTGGCGTAACAGTGAGGCAGATTACCTGGGACAGGTGAGGGCACCTGCGGCTTCTCCCACCAACATTCCACCAAGAAAGTGCCAGGTGCGTTGTGGTGCCCTGTTCCGATACTAAATCGGAGACAAACATAAACATTGTGAGGAGGAAGTTCCCTCTTATTTAGCTAGGCATTTATGTTTTTATTGGTTGTGGTAAAATACACAAAACATAAAGCTTACCAGTGTTGATATTTAATATCTGCACAATGTTGTACAATCATCACCTCTATCTAGTACCAGAATATTTTCATCTTCCCAAAACGAACCCCTGTACCTATCAGAAGTCACTCTCCACAGCCCCTGGCAACCATTAATCTTTCAGTCTCTACAGATGTCCATATTCTGGGTATTTCACATAAATGGAATTATTCAGTATGCGGTCTTTTGTGTCAGGCTTCTTTCACTGAGCATATCTTCAAGGTTCATCCTTGTTGTAGCATGTATCAGAACTTCATTCTTTTTTATGGCCAAATAGTATTCCATGGTATGGATATGCTCCATTTCCTTTTGGATACCGTGGGGTTCCCAAGAATGCCTCTTTGCAGATTGATAACAGTGCTGGGTTTACCTATTGGCCATGCCAGATCAACCCCATAGCCACCTCCTTCCTGCTCTGTGAGCCTAGAAGCTGACCTTAAAGGACTGCCTTCCCCTCTGGCTCTCCTCTCTGGCTTCCTGTTGGATTTGGCTAATGGAAGTTACCAGCAGAATGCCAGATAGGAGCAAAGGGAGGCTAAGGTATTTCTTTCTTCCAGTTCCCTCTCTGCAGGATGCCTTGACCAAAGACCACAGCTGCAGTCAGGTGATCCTCTCTAGAAAGCGTCTCTCTCCAGGCTCTGTTGGTCCATCTTTCCTTTCACACTTTAGAGTAGTAAAGGATTCCTGCTATTAATACTAACCTGCATTGCTTTTCAGTAGTTCTCCCAAAATCTTCCCACAGTTTTTTAAATAGTCGATTAAACTTTCTTCAAATTATTGCAGTTTGTGTGTGTTACCCCTTTCGTGCCGGGACTCTGACTTCTACAGTAATGATCAATGAGTAACTCACCAATATCTTAATTCCTGAAGCATACTTCATGGAGCATATTCATAACTTTGGGGCTGAGACATGTTCTGCTCCTCCATGTGCTATCCTCACTTGCCAGACAGGAACTGAACCTGAGAGCAATTGCTAGGTGGGAGTTCAGTAGAGCGATTCTGTATGTGGGTTCTAGAATCACACTCCCTGGATTCGAATCTCAGCCCTGTGTCTCCCGACATTTTTTTTTTCTCAGGCAACAGGACCGGGGATTGAACCCAGGACCTGTTACGTGAGAAGCTGGCGCTCATCCACTGAGCCACATCGGCTCCCCTGAGTTGCTTTTTGTGTTTTTTTTTCATTTGTTTGCTTGTTGTTTGCCTTTGTTTTTAGGAGGCACTGGGGACCAAGCCTGGGACCTCCCATGTTGGAAGCAGGTGCTCAACCCCATCCTGGCATTTTGATCTTTGGAAAATTACTTAATCTAAGCTTAGGCTCATTGTGTATAAAACATGAATTGTGGTACTTAGGCCATTGATGACTAATGGACAAAGCACAGAAAGTTCTTAGAGCAAGACTATGCATTAGAGGCATTCAGCAAATGTCAGCCATTGTGTCAGCTCTCAGCCCTGGTCTGATAAGCCCCTCTCCCGGTGTTTCTCAGCTTTTCATGGCCGTATCTAGGAGGACGCCCTGCTTTCCCAGATGCTTCCCGGATGCTGAGTCAGTGATGACTAGCACTTGGAAGTACACGAGCACCAATTCTCCCTTCCTATTGGGAGAGTTGGGAATGTAGAGTCAAGCAAGTTTCCCACAGACTCTGGATCCATCATTCCAAATAAGACCCCTGGATCCATCATTCCAAATAAGACCCCTGGGGGTTCCTTCACCCTGGGCTGTTGCGGTGACTTTCCTTCTCCACTTCCTCTTCTTCATCACCATCAAGATCACCACATACTGAAGACCTGTGAAGCTCCAGGCTCTGGGCGAAAAGCCTTGTAAGCACACTCCGTGCAATGGCTCTAACAACCCTAAGAGGTATGGCTCTAATTTTTAAAACCTGCTCATCAATATATTATTATTATTTCCGGCTATGCACTTATTCTCATTGTAAAAAATGTGAAACTTGAATAGTATGCATTTCATTTTTCTGATGATGAATCTATAGCCAAGAAATTAAATAATGTTCTCAAGGTCACATTATCAAGCAGGAGAAGCAGAATTCAAAGCCAGGGGTGTTTGATGCAGCAGCCTGTGTTCATATTGACTGTGTTGACCTTGTCCACAAGACTATCTTCTGCCTCAGTTTCTCTTCCTTGGCATCCTACAAGGCCTTAGTGTCTTACCTGCTCAGCTAATGTTTAAACCAGCCAGGCTCCTGATCCCATTCTACTAGGATGTGGCTCCTCATTGATGAACTTGGGTAAGAGGTGGTACTGGACACTTCTCACACCCTGCCCCACCTGCTCTACAGAAATGGCGGCAGCACTCATCTTCCACCCCTGTAATCAGACAGCAGCTGGCCTCATCCGCACCTCCCATTCCTGCTTTCTGCCCTGGAGCTTCTCAGACACCTTGGAATGGAATGCCCCAAAGAACAGTGGGTCATTCATACTTGCACAGCCTGGGAATGTGAGGGAGGTGTGTGGGCAAGCCTCAATCAGTGAGGATGGGCAGGGTGGTTCAGATCTTTAAGGAAATGAGTGCACAAACTGCTGTCTCCTTACCACCATTCACCCCACACAAACTGATCCCAGGGCAGACCAGGCTGCCTATTTTGCACAGGGGTAGGTGGATACCCCTTGGCCTCACAGAGAGAGTCAAAATAGTTCTCAGTAAAACAAAACAAGCACAGATCCACCCACCTAACTAGTCACTCATGCTTCCATGATTCTTCCTTGTCATGATGAGAAGGTCACATTTCATTCAAGAAAATGTGCATCTGTCCCAGCCAGGACTATGGGAGGACCCAAGGATAGGAGGGCAAACCAAACCTAGCCCTTGCCCTTAAAGCATGAATATTCTAGGTTGAAAACAGGTAAGTAAACAGGAAATTCTATCACCTTGCAAAAAGTACTATAACTGGGGCAATTATGTATGATGTGATTGAAATTCAAAGGCAAAAAATGTCTTTTCCATGTACAATGTGTTGCATTTTAAACCAGCATTAATAAAGAGAATCTTAGATTTATCCAACTTTCTTTCTGGTCCTTGACCTGTGGACTATACTGAGATGGATATGTATTATGAAGCATCCATCTATCTATTCATGTACCCACCCATTTGGTACATAGACCTGTGATCGCTCTCAACATTCTTACAGGAGGGGTAAGTTTCTGGTGCTGGATATTGCACACAGGGACCTTGGGAGGCCATTGTAAAGGTCAAAGATGGCAGAAGATGAGTAATTTCCATGCAAGACTTCCATGCAATATGTCTTACTATTCTGACCATGACTTGTTAAAATTATGCTAGATTTGTGACTATATATTTCCTGAATCATATTTTATCTACTTTTCCAACAGGAACCAAGTACACATCAATCATTCAGAGGTGGCAAATTTGTGAGAGCAAGGTCAGGGACCAAGTTCACTCAGATTAGTTTGACTGGGCACTTAAAGAAAAGCTTAACCAGGACACCTTGAAAACAACAAGACAGTTGAAAAAGAGGAGGCCCTAGTTCCTACCCTCAAAAAAATGCTATGTGTATGGAAATAAGTGGTACAGTGTCAAACAGAAAACAGTGGTATTAGTGTAGTGTGATCAGATGTATCTTTAAAAATCTGTCAATGTTATTGTAGTATCTACAGTATTCGGTTTTATGATCCTGGGTCTGAATTCCAGCTCTGGTCCATCTAAGCAATTACTTGAAGAAAGACCTGGTTCCCCAAGCTGTTAGAAGGGTCCAATCTATCTTCCGAATCTATGCATCCATTAATCCAGTCACTGCTTATTAATTACCCAAAAGGTGCAAGGCACTGTGCTCAGCAGTCCCTGCCCTTCTGTGGCTTTGAGTCTCAATAGGAGACAAAAAATAATCACAAAGTTGCCATGAATTAATGGGAAATGATGGTTGTCACCTGGGCCAGAAGGTGGGTGAGGTAATAAGAGGGGTATCTGATGCAGATTGGGGGACAGACTTCCTTGAGGAAGTGATGGTAGAGCTAAGATCCAAAGGATGAATGAGGTTGAATTAGGTAAAAGGATCAGGAGTCAATTCCAGGTCAAGAAAGCAGTACGTGCAAAGGTTATGATAGTTTCAGCAAGGGAACAAAGGCTGGTGTGATGGGTTCAAAGGATGGAGTGATGGAGATAGGAGCAGTTGCCAGATGCATCCACACAAGGCCTTGTCACTCAGTTTGAGGGTTTTGCTTTTCTTAACACTCAAATCAAATGGGAAGCCACTGAAGGAGTTTGAGCAAAGATCATATTCATTTGAGTGAAGCTCTCCAAGGATCACACTCTGGCTGGGGAGAAGAGAGCAGAGCGCAGGAAGGGAAGAATGACTCTGGAGAGAGCAGTGGGGAAGCCACGCTGGTGTTCGTTGCACAAAAGATGATAGCTCAGATGAGGGTGAGGGCGATGGCGACGGAGAGAAGTGGGTGGACTCCCAAGATACGTAGGACACAAGATGGACAGGACTTAAAATGGATGCAAGGAAGGGGCGGAACGAGTCGGATGTGGTGCTGTGGATTGAGGTAGAGATCAGCGGGAAGCAGCTAGGTTTGAGAGAAGATCACACGTTGGGTTGGGAAATGTTGGGTGTGAGGGGTGTCAGGGAGGCAGGTGGGCACAGAATCCCGGAGCTCAGAGAGGACTCCAGTGGAGTTAAATGTGCGAGTCACTGATGGTCAGGTAAGTGGTAATTGAAACCATGCCCACGGTGAGCTCACTGTGAAAACAAAATAAATGCTCCTGTACAAAGCACCTAGGATGCCACTGGGCACAGACTGGAGGCTTAATAAATCTCTTGTTTTGTTCCCTTCCCTCCTTTCCTGTCCTTTGAACAATAGGGTAAGTGAGCAAGTTTGGACAGAGCCCCGGAGAAGCTGATTCACGGGGAGGAGAGTCGAGCCAGCCTGCTGTCTGGGGCTCTCTTGGCCTCATGGGGACATGGCCTGGGTTTAGAAAAGCTCTGGCCCGGAAGAGCAATCTCCTTTTCTCTTGTCTTCTGGACCCAACACCCTTCTTTTGCTCTGCCTTTTAAAGGTGTTTGTGTTAAAGGCAGAGGCCACGAAGGCTAAGCTGGATATGCAGAATGATTCTCTTATCAACTTGAATTTTAACTGGACCTTAGGAGAAAATGCAGGAAGGGAACACAGAATGTCCCTGTGTCATGCCTGCCAAAAGCAGGGAGGCAAGTCCCGTGGGTTTGATAACCTCTGCCCCAAAAATAGTTTTGCATAAAATTTCTGAAGTGTTTAGAAGAGCAAGTAGTGATGAAAGAATGGCAATGAGGGAAATACGGCTCGTTTCAGCTTTGAAACGTTTACTGTCATGCTGAGGGGCTGTGGCATCAAACTCTTCTCTTCCTACCAAAGAAGGGGAATGTTTTTGTACGCTGCTGCTGGGCAAGCTCACAGAGTTCTAGAAAAGCTCTAGTTTCCTATGTGGGTGACATCTCCAATTTCTTCCTTCCATCAATTTGACATTCCATTGATAGACTAGAGCATTTTTCTCAGTGCCTGTTGGTGTGTTTCAAGGATACATCCACATAGTAGATAGAAATAATAGATGGACCACAGGAATTTGTGAAGAAATAATCTCAGGTTCTGGTCACATTTAAAGCAAGAAAGCAATGCCACAATGGGTATGTCAGTGAAATCTTAGGATGAAATTATCTCCCTCTAATTCGCTGCAGTCTGGCTTTTATACGTTTTTCAATATGGAGCACTTATCCAATACCACTTTTAAGTTGCAAAATTGTTAGAAAGCTAAAATTATATTCGTTCCCTAACTATGCTAAGAACACTTGAATCCTTTGTCCCTATTACTAGCAGAATGAAAATAAAGGCATTCCTGCAGTACTCTAAATGTCACGCTTCAAAGCTCAGAGACAGTCTTTCTTCTGACACCTGATTGATGGATTATGGCTTTTTGATATCCATCAAATTAATAGATTATGACTTTTTGAAGCCAGAAACTATGCAATTATTGCCACATTCTATCTATAAAGAGATAACTTATTCTTTGTCATCCATTTGAGTCTCAGAAGGCAACCCCCATCCCGCCAACACACACATATCATAATTATAAATAATTCGGTTCTTCCCATCTTTCTTTCCAATATGCCCCCACCTCAAGCATCTACAAAATAATTCACTTCAAAAAAATGTTAGCACAGGAGATCGCTGACATGTCTCATATTTCTCAATGTTTTGCAAATTTAAATATCTGCCATCTATATAATCCCTGGTGATAGCTCCCTTTTGATTTTATATACTTGATCCAAAGACTTCTCTAGAGCAGAGTTAGGGAATACAAAAATCAAGATATTTCCAAGTCCAGGTGCTAGCTGCTGCTACAATTATCCAAGGATTTCCGTTTTGATACAGTGAGACAAATGGAGAAAAAAACTTTTCCTAGCAATCTGGAGAATTTCTAACACATTTCATGCCACTTTATTTGCTTAGATAGCTTATTCATTTCAAATACCTAAAATCAAATATGAAAACCAAGTGACCCATTTGCAATACCAGTTGTAGGTGCAGTCTTATTCTGATTTGGAGAAAGAGATCTTTATAAAGACAATTTATAAAAGGAGTCAACATTGCCATTCAAGACAGTGACGTCCCTAGGCAGATACGGAACAGCTGCAATGCCACCTCAAGGGGTCAGGTAGGGTTTACTGAATTGGGGTGGGATTTCCCTCTAAGCCCTCTCCCACTACAAGTATAAGCCTGTCTGCAATCTAGATCACCAGAATTTTAGGGCTGCACCTTCAAGTATTTGTCCAGAACCAACATAATCAGCTCTGATGCCCCTCCTTGAGCCACCTTTCAAAAGTTTGAAGGAGAAAAACACACGTTTATAGACAAGGTGCAATAATATGCACCAACCTACACATTAGAGATGTGTAACAGAGCATGTCACCATACGTGGGTCTGTTAATATGAGAGGACTTGCATCTGCTTTCCACACCATTGCCTCTGTCACTAAAGGCTCCCAACCTAACAAAGTCCTGTGCATAAACCAATAACCCATGCCAGTGGTATCTTTGTGAAATCTCGCTCTATACATTCTAATGCAAACACTCTTCCCCTGAACACCAGTATACGCCATTGCTTAGGTAAATTATATTCAATTTTTCAACTTATCGTTGAATACCATTTCTCCAAGGAGATATTTCCCAACTCGAATTAGATTAAAACCCTCTCATTGCTCTGCTGCATTCTTCCTTTTGTAACCCTATGGCTCCTGGAATTATTTATTCAATACTGTCTAGGATACTAGGATGAAATATCTAGGATACTAGGAAATAGGATGAAATGAGATACTAGGATGAAAGCTCCACGGGGCATGGGATGTGTCTGTTTTGTTTACCATTGAAGACCTAGTGCCCAGGAAAGTTCCTGTGTCATGGTCAGTGCTCAGTAAATATTTATTGCACCTAAAAATTTAATTCCCAATGCTTCTCCTCGGAAATTCTTTTCTTCCTCACTGGTGAGTTCCTAGGGAGAACTGTTCTATTAGTATTCTCAGCTCCCTGCACAAGAGTGAAGCTCAGTGATTGAGTATTGAATAAGTGAATGAATGAGTGGTTGAATGAATGACAAAAGAAAGGGACAAATGACTGTGAAAAGAAACAATGGGAAATGGAAATTAGCCATTCCCCATATATCTGCCAAATTCCCACTTGGGGCCAGATGCTTTACTAGACACTGAGAGGGAATACAAGGAATAAAAATAGGGCTACTTTTTTAAAGAGAAACATGATATCTCCCACCAACCCCCCCCCCCACCCCCAAATAACATCACAAGGCAGTTGATGGAAAATAACAAACGAGTAAGGTTAGGTACTTCAAATGTAAAGAACACTTCAGGAAGACTAAAGTCAAGGCTTAAGAGACCTCCCCAAAAAAGATGAATGAGGAAGTAATGGGAGTTAGTGGCTGATTATCTGGAAGTGAATGTAGGAAGGTGAATGGGGTAATCCAGGGGAAAGGGTTGGGATGAAGCCGGGGAAATAAGAGTCAGGAACAGTACTGAGCATTTTGGCTCTGGGTGATTTGGAGAACATTAATACTGATGATAGAAATATGGTGGTTAGAGAGGGCCTAAAGCTGACTCTGGAGGAACAATTGTAGCATGTGGATATAATGAGTTTAAGGTAATGGTGCATCTATCTGAATTCAGGAGAAAACTCAGACTAGAGAAATAGATGTATGAATCAACTGCTCATCGATACTAGCTATCATTTAATGAGGGCTAACAATGAGCAAAGCATCCTGTAACTGGGTGGCACACCTTATCTCAGTCAATCCTTTAAACAACACTTTGAGGTAGTTATTGTTATTATTCCTATTTTGCAGATGAGAAAACTGAGTCTTGGGAGTTTAAGTCATTTGCCCAAATTGACATGGCTAGACAGTCACAGAGTTAGGATTTGAACATAGATCCAGCCAACTTCAAGGCCTGAGTCTTTAACATAAGGACTACAAGCAGAGGAGAGAGTATGAAAGAGGAGACCGGGTCCCTGGGAGCCCCCTGGAAGTGAAGCCATCTCTTCCAGAACAGGTCGTGGTGGAGGGCATGTCACATGGCGGCACCCCACTTTCTGTGGGAGGCACGGTACAAGTGATGCTAACAGAAAAGGGCACCTTGTCAGATGCGTAGACTCTTGCGCTTATTCTCAGACATCTCTACCTCGCGGAGTCTCTTGCTCTTGTATACGCTAGTAAGTCACGAATGGAAAAGAAGCCCTAAGAAAAGCCGGAAAGGGAAGAAAACGTCTAAGTCTTTAGAAACCGAAATCTGGTTCTGAGAAATTGGGTTCTAAAAAAGATTGGATAGCAAGTTAAGATTTCAACTGGGTTCACACAGATTAGCATTTTAAATCAATGTCTGGGAAAACGATTAGAGGTAGAGTATGCTGTTTAAATTAGAGTTAAGGGTTAGTGAGAAAATATGCACCTATTTATCTTAAAATTATATATTTTTTCTTTAAAGGTTTATCTGCTTTCACATTTGTGTATAGGTTTAATTCTTTTCTTAAACATATGATTTTTTAAAGTTTTGACTGAAGATTTGGAAATGCAAGTTTGTAAATGTGATTTAGCTCAAGAAATTACTGCCTTGAATATTAGGAAAAAAACAGGGTTTGTCGATGAGATCATGTGACCAAGGCACTGTACTGCTCCCTGGTAGAAGGGCATGCATGGGAATCAGGCAAAAATCCAAAAATCAATGTCTTACATTCTGAAACTAGACCACAAAAAATCCTTCTGGGTGCCCTTCTATTGTCTTTTTCATTAGTGACGTATGCAGTTGTTTTTTTCCCATTTACTTTACTTAGGAGCAGTTTATTGTCATAGTAAAAAAACTTGAGCTTTGTCATTCGACAGACTTGGCTTCAACTCCCAACAGATCCAATGAGACTTTTGTTTTTCCTCAGCTACAAAGCGCTTATGAAAGGCTGACCTGAAGATTTAACCAGATCGTATATGAAAAGTGCTTTGCCCAGTGCATGGCACCTAGTAAAAACAATACATGGTAATCATCATTGCATTATTGTTACTAATTACCACTATTATTGTTCATGATTGGAGATATTGGGAGGCAAACCTAGCTCAATGATGCTGGGCCTTTAAGAGGATGAACAGTGATAGCTAGGGCGAAAAATGTTCTGTTTGTCTCAGGTACTACACAGCTGTTACTACATATTAGGACCAGATGTTCAGAAATGATATGCAACATTATGCTCAATTCTAACTTTTACTGAATTGCCTGTTGATGAAAAATGACTAGTAGAGGAGACGATTCATTAAAGGGAAATCCATGGATGTGTCTTTAAGTTTCATACCCGATTACCCCAAATTACGCACCAGTCTATATACTCTGAACACTGTAAACTCTGCCTCTTTGTGAGTCCCTGAGGGAAGCATGTCCCCTAATTAGAGAGCCCTGCCTGCCTCATCAGGTACAGCAAACCTGGGCAGTCCACTGTTACGCTTCCCATCAACTCATGCTTCCTTGTAGATGTGAACTTTTAATTGATTCCAGAGTAGCTGCTGCTTTTGATTTTGTTTCAAGCCTTTTTTTTTTTTCTCATTTCACACCCATATGTGCTGGAAGAAGAATCCAATCCCGTAGAGAGGGTAGAGAGAAGGAAGCGGAAAGAAATAGCTGTCTGTCTTCCCTCTTCGTATGCAGCTGTCGTTGCTCTAGCTCTCCCACAAAATCTTTGGGTTATTGCATGACCCCTTAAGATGACTTTCAAATGTTCCAATTAAAGGAGCATTTGCAATTCAGCATGAGGTCAAATACCTTGGTGGCAGCTGGCAAATCCCTGTTTTGCTTTATTAAACCTTCCCAATAAATTCCCAGGCACAGGAAGTAGCAGTCCAGGGAGAAGCCCTGTATATTTGGTGACACATGAAACCCCGGCAGAGCCTCAAATCCTACGACAAACATCAGTTACCCAGCAGGGGCTGTTTTCTGATCTGCGTTTGCTCCTACAGCAGGTCAGCAATGAAGGGCACATAATGACATCTCTTTATCTTTTAAAGGGAAAATGTACAAATCACAAGAAATTCTCCATACTAGAAAACAGAATACATCTCTGCCAGTGGGGCCAGGAGAAATATTTAGCACATAAACCGCTTTATAGAGATCCATTTGTCAACTCCCTAAGTAGAGTTCAGGGCATTTGTCTCGCAAGCCTACCAATCCTGCTGAGGTGTATCTTACTAGAAGGAGTGATGACTGCCAGGACAGGTGATTCAGTCCTATTATATATGCTTAATTGATCTAGATTCTAGAGGGCATGCTTGTACGGAAATGGTGTCCAACTAATCACCGGAGAAGAAACAGCATCTTAATTGGGTGACTTTACATTGGATGATATTACAATTAGTACCAAAGTCTAATAAGTTATCTGTAATGTGTTTAATAAGGAACATTTAAGTTCTTCTGGACTTTTTCCAGTCAAATTAATTCTGAGGACTTGAGAAAATATTACAAGTAATGTTATCAGAATTACAATTATGTCCATACTAGAATGTGTCATTTAAAATAAAAGGCTCAATGGGTAAGTCCTAAAAGACCCACTATTTTCTGTGTCTACTTTATTAATGTAGGAGTGAATAAGATACATCACAGCCGTGCCCGTTTTCAATGAGCTTGATGGGTGGCGTGCTCTACTCGGCTGGTCTACCAGGTTTCTGAGGGGGTTGGCCTTGGATCGGTGACAGCTTTACCCAGTGTGCTTTCCCTGTATCCAACCATGCCTCCCAGGCTATCAGAGAGGAATGGTGGGCCAGGGGTACCCCACAGCCTGCAGGTCATGCATTTGGAGCAACACATGCCTGAGCCTCAGGAAATTCTACAAGCAAGTTTGCGCCTTCTCTGGCTTGAAGCCTGTCCCTTAGCTCGTCCAGCTAATTTGGTCCTTTGATGCCAATGGTGATGAGATCAATAACAAAAGCAGCCAGGAAGAGGGCCCCGTGCCGACTGGGCCAACTGCAGAATCTCATTTAATTCCCCAGCCGCCTGGGAGTCAGGCACTGTTATTATCTCTACTGTTCCCAGGAGGAAACTTGTGTTCACAGAAATGACGGAATTTGCCAAAGGTCAAAAGAAGTACAAGTCTACCTTGTGCCTTCACTCTGACCTGGCCCTCTTCTTGCCCCTCCCTCTCTGTCAGAAACTGCTGGACCATGGCACAGCCGATGGCATTCCAGGGGGCTCAGCCAAACGCCCAAGTTGCTGACAACCCCAAGAGCAGGAGTTCTCAAGCTTTCGCGTGCTCCAGAGCCACTTGGGATGTTTGTTAAAATGCAGATGCCTGGGCCCCATGCCAAGGAATTCTGAGTCTGCAGACCAGAGGCAGTGCCCAAAGTTCCTCATTTTCCAAACCATCCTAGGTGATGCCGAAGCCTGTGGTGCAGGGGCCAGAGCCGCACCCCAGCAGTTGACCCTGAGTCTCAGTTTTGGGGTAAGGCCCCCATTCCAGCACAGCCCCTGACGCCTTCCCTGTTTACTTCTTTGGCCCCTTGTGAAATGAAGTCAGGACCAACGGAACCGATTACAGACTTGGCAGTGTGTCCACAGCACCTTATTATCGCGGGTCTGGCCCCGCTAGAGCGTTGGCGGTTCGTGTCAACGCTGCGGTCCCAGGCTGGGCCAGTGTCGCTCACCATGTGATCAGGGCTCAGGGGGCAGCGGGAAGGACCGAATGAGGCACCAGGACTCATTAGCGGTCGATGGGGAAAGCTGTAAGCACGTGGTCTTGCTGGACTGGGCACACGCGCCGGGCCGCGCGGCCCTGTTTCCCCAGCAGGGGTGCCAGCGTCCTCCGTCACCTGCTTGGTATTCACGGCGCCAGGCCGGAGCTGAGCTCTAAAGACGCGGAGCGCAGCCCGGTAATGGTGTAGCAATCGATGGCGTAGCAGTCAAGTAGAGACGAGAACCTGTGTTAATATTAGGTCAGCCAGACAAATACAGGTGTTTCTGAAAAGTCGTATTAGGCTTTAACTTATCTCATTTCGATACAGCTTTGAAAGCAGAGCATAAAAAGATTGAAAAGGCTCCCTAACAACAGAGTCGGGAGTGCCTGCGGGGGCCAGGCCGAGGAAGAGAAAGGCCCAGGAGGTGATAAGCAGACGGGGCTGTAGGGCAGGGAGGGGCAGCAGGAGGGGGTGCAATTCCATGGCGGTGTCAGGCCCCCGGAGCCTCCTGGCCTCATCTGCATCTGTTCCAGCTCTGCATGGGATCTGGTCACTTCTAGGCAGGGGCAGCGTGGCAGCACCCAGCTCCACACCCAGAGGGCTGCGACCTCTCACCTCTGGCCCCAGAGCTTCCTTCTTGACTCCATAGAGGGTCCCCCCCATGCACGCACAACCCAAAGGTGGAAGGGAAGGAGAGCCCCTGGAGCAAACATTGGAGCAAACAATGGCGAATGGGAATGAGCGGATGCATCTTCTTCCTTCTCCCCGCCCCACAATCTGGGGGCGGGTCCTACCGAGGGGGCAATCAGCTGGCCTCGGAGGCCGCCAGCTCCACAGTGCACCCTCACAGCGAGCCCTCCGCCCCTGCCTCACTTGCCTTCTCCCTCACTGCTACTCGCTGGAATTGTCTGCTCTAACACGGTGAGAGCATAACGTCATCTGCTTTATGGAGTACCCAGCCAAGGCAGTGACAAAGCTTGACCCCCGAATTCCAACACCCGACTCTCACGTCTGCTCCATCTGTTAGGGGGTGAGGCAATGGGAACAAGTCGGTATAAAACCATTC
>JAQZBX010007594.1:0-50138 GCA_029593785.1 Cabassous unicinctus | reverse complement strand
TCTCTCTCTCTCTCTCTCTCTCTCTCTCTCTCTCTCTCTCTCTCTCTCTCTCTCTCTCTCTCTCTCTTTCTTCCTCTCTCTCCCCCTCCCTCTCTCTTTCTCCCTGTGTTTTTGTTAAATATAGAAATAAAAATTTTTTTTTCAAGTTTAACATCAATACAGGATAAAATAAAAAACATTGTTTCATTAATTTAAAAGTTTATTCTTGGAGAAAAACAATTTTCTTAATAGAAAGTTTGATGGGCTGTTCAGGCTGCTCTGTCATTTTTCTTGTTCCTCTTCATAATTTCTATGTAATGCAGAAACAGACAGTAAAAGAAGAGACTTTCTGCTTCTTTAATTACTTCCTGTAAATTTGACAACTTAGACCTCAGTCTCATTGGCTGTTATAAGTAGGTCACTCTTTCAAAGACAACATAATTATTTTGGTAAACTAACTTCCCTAGCTATATATCATGCCTCTCCAAACTAAGTGCTTCCAACCTTTTTTTTTTTTTTTTAAAGAAGTTTTCTTTCTTTCTTTCTTTTTCTTTCTTTCTTTCTTTCTTTCTCTCTTTCTTTCTCTTTCTTTCTTTCTTTCTTTCTTTTTCTTACTTTTCTTTCTTTCTTTCTTTTTCTTCCTTTTCTTTCTTTCTTTCTTTCTCTTTCTTTCTTTCTTTCTTTCTCTTTCTTTCTTTCTTTCTTTTTCTTACTTTTCTTTCTTTCTTTCTTTCCCTTCCTTCCTTCCTTCCTTCCTTCCTTCCTTTCTTTCTTTCTTTCTTTCTTTCTTTCTTTCTTTCTTTCTTTCTTTCTTTCTTTCTTTCTTTCTTTCTTTCTTTCCTTCTTTCTCTCTCTCTCTCTCTCTTTCTTTCTTTCTCTTTCTTTCTCTCTTTCTCTCTTTCTTTCTTTCTTAAGGATTTTACTATTTATTTATTTATTCCCCCCACCCTCCAAGATAGCTCCCTTGTCTGTTTTGCTCACTGTTTTTTGCTTGTTTTCTGTTTGTTTCTTCTTAGGAGACACTGGAAACCAAAACTTGGACCTCCTTTGTGGGAGGTGGGCCCAACTGCTTGAGCCACACCCTCTCCCTGCTCATTTGTTTTGTTTTGTTTTTGCTCACTGTCTGCTCGTTGTTTGCTTGCTGTCTTGCTCATTGTTTGCCTGTTTTCTTAGGAGGCACTGGGAACCAACTGCCTGAGCCACATCTGTTCCCCCAACCTATCTTAACAGTGTCTTAGCCATCTCTTTCAAGCAATATGTTTAAGGATTAAAAGTTCCTTAATTTCTTTGTTGGTAAATATTCAAGTCTTTTATGATAATATATACCCAAAATTGATATAAAACTCAAATCAAAATTTATCAAAATTGAGGCTAAAAATAGTCAATCTTTGTGATAAATCATAATAATTAATCGATTCTTACTCAACCTCAATTACACCTGAATTCCTTGTAACTTACTAGGAATTTTATACTTATCTGGGTGAAAGGTCCAAATGAGTAGAACTAAATTTGTGAAAATTATGTTTATGTCATGAAGAAAAATGACATATGGAACTGTGTTAATAATTCTGGTGATTTAATGAGTTAAGCCTAAAATCCTAGTATATTGCATAGAGAACTGAGAAAAACATTTTTGATTTTTAAAAAGCAACAGCATTGATATAGATAAAAATAATCTAGGGGAACAGGGGTAGCTCAGTGGTTGAGTGTTTGTTTCCCATGTACAAGGTCCTGGGTTCAATCCCTGGTACCTCCTTAAAAAAAAAAAAAATCTAGATGATGATTTAAAAAACAGAATTTTTTATTGGTTCAAGATAAATGTTTCTAAGAAAAATTGGGTCTTTGTAATTAATTTGTAAACTTGGGATTGATTTAGCTACCAGGCATGATTAATTGAAAAGAAATATCCTAATTTAAAGGATGTGCATGGGGTATACATTAAGATTTTGTTTTGTGTAATGTGAAGTATAGGGAATATCTGGCACCTGTCCAGTTAATTTGACCATTAAAAATAGCTAATTTGATGGGTAAAGACTCTTTAATGAATGGATTTTGAGCGATTCTAGCTTATCTGCCTTGGCTCTCTATTAACCAAATAAACCATTTGAGTCCTAATTGTCCACTTTAGTATGTACTATATAATGCTTTAAATTTGCACTGGGAGGTATGATTTTAACTATGAATGGACCTTACTTTGCTTCCAATTTTGACTCTCCTTAGGTATTATTATTATTCTATATAAAAAGCATATTGGGGAAGCGGGTGTGGCTCAGTGGATAGAGCCCTCATTTACCATATGGGAGGCCCCGGGTTCGCTTCCTGGCACCTCCTTGTGAGGGCAGGCCGGCTCGCGCGGCACCGTGGGCTGATGCGGCAAGACCTCACAGCAAGGGGGAGATAAGCAGACACAGAGAAGACACGCAGCGAATGGACACAGCAGCACAAGCAGCAAGGGGGGGATAAATAAAAATAAAATAAATAAATCTTAAAAAAAAAAAAAGCATATTGAAGTTTTACCATTTCACAATTTGGTATATACATTTAAAATAATTATAAGAAACTATAAGGCATTTAAGAAGCTGTAATAAGGTGGGTGGGCTCTCATGTCATTTCTAATATGCATGATGTGAAATGGAGATGGATGCAATTATGGAAAAAATTCAATGCAAAACATACCTTCAGTGAACTTGGAATGCTGCAGGAACGCGAAATTTCTAAAATGAAACAGAATCATCCATTACAAATCAGTGCTTCTGTTAATCCTTGTATCAGCATATGTATCAGAACCAAAGGAAATATGGTAATGTTTGCATGTATCTGGAATATATTAAACTATCATTGTAAGATAATGCACATCTGCATATGTGATTAGTCATGCTTTAATTTTCCTTTAATAGCTGTGTATATGGAGGAAGTGTTTGAGAAAACCAACTGCTTACTTTCTTATCCCTTTTAATTGAAGAGGAAAGTGGTGGATATTCAGTCTTAGTTTTGAATAGCCTATCCCAAACTTGAAAGAAAGAATTACACAATCAGTCAAGGAATATTTGTATGACGGACATTTCTATAAAGAAACCAAGGCACACAGTCTCCTTAACTGGGAAGATAATATGTAAGTACACAAAATGCTAAATATCCACAGAGGAAGTAAATACATGTTTTAGTTTTTCAGGCTGCTAAAGCAAATACCATACAATGGGTTGGCTTAAACAATGGGGATTTATTAGCTCATGGTTTTGAGGCTAGAAGAAGTACAAAATCGAGGCATCATCAAGGCTATGGTTTCTTCCAGAAGACTGTGGTGATCAGGGGCTGGCTGTAGGTGATCTTTGGCCCTTGGCTTTTCTGTTACATGGCAATGTGCATGGTGGCTTCTCCTGGCCTCTCTTGGTTCCGTTGGCGCCCTGCTTCTGGCTGATCTCTGTCTGTTCTTCTCTTTCTGTGTCTGAATTTCATTCTGCTTATAGAGGACTCAGTGATAAAGACCCATCCTCCTTCAGTTAGGCCACACCTTAAGTGGAGTAGCCTCATCAAAAGGTCCTGCTTAGATGGATTCACACCCACAGGAATGGAGTAAGATTAAGAACATGTTTTTCTGTAGTACACAGGTCCAAGCCACCACAATAAATATATAGTTGTTTGGTACAAAATGCTAAATATATTAAAAGGCAGTGAGTCATATTCACTTCTAATAATATCTCTCTAGAAGGATACACAAGAAGCTGATAATATTGGTCATTTCCAGGATAGAGACTGGGAGGACAAGGTTGGGAGGTAGACATTTTTTTGTATACACTTTGATATCCTTTGAATTTTGAAAATAACTACATGATTGCTTTCCAAAGTAATGGTTGACATGGACATCATTATACCTTAGAATTCTGTGGAGGTCTTAATGAAGAAACAATAATCTGGACTAAATATTAAAAGGTGGAAAAGATTTGGATAGAATGAAAGGAGGGAGAAGCATCTTAGGCAGGGCAACAGACATTAAACAAAAGTCTGAGGAGGAAAATATAAGACATGTGTGGTCTTAGTAGGTAGATCCAGCTCACTGTAAGTAATTTGGGAGGTATGGCTGGAGAGAGTAAGGTAGAGTTTCTGAAAGCCCTTGAATGCCAGGATGAGGAGAAGGGGTTTAGAGTTAATAATACAAGCAGTGAGAAGCTTTGGAGATTTTTGAACAGGGGAAAGTTGTCTCCTGATAATACTCAGCATGAGTTGAGATGGGAGAGACTAGAGTTTAATACAACATTCCAGACCAGGAGGTTGGGATTAGTTTTCACAAGTTGGAGGGATGAGACTGGCACAGAGTATATAAAATGCGAGGAGAATCAGTATGCTGGGGGGTCCTCAAGTTGTCAGCATCAGATTCTTAAGGGTCAAAAAGAGTAGGGGCTGAGAAAATATTTATTGATTGATTTGTAAGTAATTATTGAAAAAGTACATAGCATATATTTTTTATGAGTGTGCATTTTCATGAGGATGGAAGGGGAGAAACCAGATTTTTAGGAGTTTATGATGGAAGAGGTAAGAAAAAACAAGAAGTATTTATTAAGATTAAATAATCCAATATAATCAATATTTTTGAAAGCCTAATGTGCCAGAAACTCTATTAGATATTGAGGATATAGCCAAGAACAAGAACCAACTTAATGCCTGCCTTTATGTAGTTCTCTTGTGAAGATAGACAATAAACAAGTAATTAAGACTTGCCATGGCACCCAACAATACCGTTGCTAGGTATATACCCAGAAGAACAGCGCAGTGACACGAATAGACATCTGCACACCGATGTTCATAGCGGCGTTATTCATGATAGCCAAAAGTTGGAAACAATTGGAAGTGTCCATCAACTGATGAATGGATAAAGAAATTGTGGTGTATACACAGGATGCGATATTATGCAGCTGTAAGAAGAAGTGATATTGTGAAGCTTGTGACAACATGGATGAACCTGGAGTATATTACGTTGAGTGAAGCAAGCCAGACAGAAAAGGACAAATACTGTATGATTGCTCTATTATGAACTAAATAAATTGTGTAAAATCATGTAATTAATAATTAGAATATAGGTCACCAGAAAATAGAATAAGGGTAAAAAATGGAAAGCTGAGGGTTAATCTGTGCTGAATTGGTTAAAAGGCTATTTGTTAATCTTTGGAAATAAATGGAAATGGTGAGAACACATCATGCTGGGTTGTAGGTCACCAGTAAATAGAAAGAGGGTAGAGAATGGAAAGCTGAGGGTTAATCTGTGCAGAATTGGTTAAAAGATGGTTTGTAAATTTTTGGAAATGAATATTAATAGTGAAAGCATATCATGGTGTTTGTAACTAGCAGAGTTATTATATGGGTATGACAGTATTTGAAAAAGGGAAAACATAAGGACTTTTATATTACTAGAAGGAAAGCTAAAAAGTGAAACATGGGACTGAATAACATAGTGAAACCTCATGTAAAATACAAATATGTGTGATACTGCCTATATAAGACTGTTTTTACAAATTATAAATACAAATATACTACAGAGAAGGAAACAGAATGGCAGCAATTTAGGACAGGGGAAGCATGAGAGATATAGAGGTGATGAGACTTGTTTGTTTGGCTGGTTGGTTTTTGTTTTATTATTATTATTATTACTGGAATAATGAAAATGCTTTAAAATTATTGGAGTGATGAATGCACAACTATGTGATTATACCGAATAGCAGTGGTTGTACACTTTGGGTGGATTTATGCTTTATTAATATGTATCAATAAAATTGATTTGTTAAAAAATGCAATAATAAAACAAAATGGAAAAAAATGAATGGATTATGTGAGATCAAAGAAGAAGCATGGGTGTGCAAGGAGCTTATAGCACTGAAAAGAAGGATGGAAATGGAAAAGTAGCTGTAGAAATGTGGTAGGGACACATGAAGTAGTTTGTTTTCCCCCATAGATATTTGAAGGCATAGCGGAAGGAGTCAGTAGAGAGGACAAGAGCAGATAATTGATGATGCAATGTCCTGGGGAAGGCAGGAAGAGATACATTTAAGCACTGGTGGAGAGGCTTACTTGTGGAAAAGAAGGACATGGATTATTTGAGGCAAAAGGGAGAAGGGAAGCCAGGAGTATTCGAGCCTGGGTGCTTCACCCTTTCAGTAAAGTTGGGTCCTGAGGAATATGAGTTTGGAATAGCCACTGTGGAAGTATGTTAGGACTAACTGGCTTTATTCTGTTTCAAGGCTGCAGACTGCACTATTAACCCCTTGTTAATTCAAGGCAGCACTGTGGCAAATGCATGGCATGGTTAGTTACACAGAGCCTGGGGTGGGGAAACGGAGTTTGTTACATATTGACTCAAACCCATCACCACTAATTTGAAAAATCCTCACAATGCATGTCCTTTATGGGAATCTTTAAAATCAGTAGGTTTGTATGAAAAGCATTTTATTTCTATCTCATGTTACATAAAACAAGATATATTATTTACATACTTATTTACATACTTTTATACATAAGCTCTCAGTAAGCAGTTCTTGTGGAAAATAAATCTGTAAAGCTCGCTTCGGCAGCACATATACTAAAATTGGAACGATTCAGAGAAGATTAGCATGGCCTCTGCGCATGGATGACACCCAAATTCGTCAAGCGTTCCATATTTTTGCCATACGGATGAGGGATGGTGGTGTGGGATGTTGTTGGAGGTGTGGGAGGTGGGGAACATGGGAATCCCTGTAATTTCTGAGTAATATTTAGGTAATCTAAGCACCTTTAAAAAAAAAAAAATATATATATATATATATATATAACAAATAACATTTATGTAAACAAATGCACATATATGCATATGTATTTATATATCATTTTACAAATATTGGTATGTATTGCGAAAAATTTGATTTTTACCCACAATAAAAAAAAAAAAATTGGCAATGGAAAAAAAAAACCTGTAAAAAAAGGATTGATTGAGGCAATAAAGAGGTTTTCAGCTAGTTTGTGTGAAATAATCATCAAATCACTGTGTTCACAGACTGACTGAGGAAAGGTTACAGTTAAGAGCTCACGAAGGGGCTACAGTGTGTTTGGAAGGAGTTTGGGAGGATAAGAAGGACGCAGGTGAGGGAGACATTGTAAGTCTGAGGCAGGGGCCTGAATCGGCAGGGCTGTTCCAAAGCCCAGTTTCAGATAAAAGCAACTAGAAAACGGCAAAAAAGCCTTTGTGACTGATTGTTCCTGGTGATAGGCAGGACTGATGTATCTGGAGTGGCAGCGGTAATGTCTGCTCTGTGGCAGCCCTGGGTGTGAAAAGCAGACAAGTGACGAGTTACCCGGATGTGTCATGGGCGCAGGAAACTCAGGCCCAGCTGCCTTCTCCTGACCGGGGGAAGCCCTCCTTCCTCTTGGCCAACCAAGAAAGGCCACCTCTCAACAGGCCTGGGAGGGTGTAAAGCCGCCTAGATGCGAATCGGGATTTACACTAGTACACTGAACACATTTCATAGTTTTGGGAGTGTAATCCAGATTTGAGTATCTAGAAAAAGAATAACTTCTGGCTAGAGACTGAGAGATATAAATCAAGCAATTCACTGGAAGTTCAGTGTTGATAGGGCCATGGGCCAGGGTAATCCATGAATAGATATTTTAATGAGGAAAAGCTACATATTATGATGTCATATACTTCCTGCAAAAATATTTCTTTGTCTTTTACTTGCAAATTTCTTTCCATTTTATTAAACAGTGTTGCCTATCACTGTATAGCATGCAGTAAATTACAGTTAGGTATAAAGAGTTATTGCGATTTAAAAATAGATATAATTCTATTATTGCCACATTTCAAAGGGCATCAGAAGTCAGTCTGTCCTCATTACTATTATTTTTTGTTTAAATTAAATCTATCAGATAACCTAAGCCTTTAAAGCCATATATCCTATTTTAATTAAAAAAATTCTGGTTGTGATCAGTGTATAGAATTAAAATCCCATGTAAAATATGGGAAGAAGGGGGGTAAGGGGAGGTCATATAGTGTTACCTGATAAAAGGAGACAGTAATATTTAAAATGAGGTAAGTGTTGCATGGATTTATGATGTATTTTATCTGCAGGAGAAACCATAGTTTATCGTGGTGTCATTCAGCTTGAATCGTCAGCTGTATATCTTTGATTTTTTTAATGTAACTGTTGAAAGGAAAAGACTTTCAGAGATGTGAGCTATGAGACAGATCAAAAGCTTAAAACAATTTTTCTTTGCTTTTTCAAATATATTTTTTATTGAAACATATTTTGTGTCATGCATGGATAAATATTATATAGTATCATTAAAAAGGGTGAGGGTCCCAGAATTGCTAGGTGTTGTTAACAGAAAGACAAGTAAGATTGAAATATCCCTATAACTCGAACTCTTTGCTCTCTATATTTTTCTTTTTTTAAAATCTAAATTTGCAGTATCCATTCTTATGCATAGATAATTTTGACTCTAGAAATAGAAATAAATTCGTGATGCCAAGGTCACAGACTAAATTTAACAGTAAATGCAAGGAGCATAAATCCTTATGAAATAATAGGAAACACTAATTAGAGTGTTTTTAGGAAGCTGATTATAATTTTGCATCCTGGATGAGCCAATCTAGTTAATCTGTACAGTTAGTTTTTGGTTTTTAGTTTATTTTTTCTGCCATCATGTTTATACTCATTTGTTGTTTTCAACTGGTAGCACTGTAAATAATCATGAAACAAGTAAAACCCGTTAACAGTCAATACTTTGATTTGTTGATAATTTGTTAATTTGAGTTCGGTCTATTTTCTTACCTCAGTTTTCAGATTTTTCCAACTATATTAGCATTTCCTCCTCTTTAAATATTTTTAGAAATCAAGAAAATGCTTTATCTTCAATTATTGGAATCGATTTTTATAATTTTTAACATTACCTTTTTCAGGTGTCAATTTTAGCTTAGAATTGAATAATAAAAATAAACTAAAGGAGTTCTTAGAGTTCTTAGGAACAGGACTGAACTAGCAATTCTGTAGTCTGAAGACTGGAAGAAATTTAAGTTCTTTAAACAACTTTTGCAGAAATTTATTAATCCCAAAGGTTTTAAATTATTTAATTAAAATATTTGGTAGGAAAAGACAGGTGAGAGTAAGATGAGATGTGCTCCTGTTTATTTTATACACAAAATCTATTGTTTTTTCATTTCAGTTTTTAATGGCTACAGTTAAAGTGATCAGAGGTTAATTGGTTTTTCCGTGTTCCTTTTACCAGCCTCTTAGTAAATGCCTAGGATGTGATCATACCTATAACTTTGGTACCCTCAACAGATTTGATGATTTGAGGTTTGAGGAGGAAAAAAAAAGAATTAAGGCACATAAATTAAATATACTGACCCCCCTCTCCAAAAACTATGGGTTCTGTATAAAACATCTATTCTTCATTTTCTATGCTCTTACCCACCTATCTTGTGAAGTGGAAGTATAACAGAGCTTTTCTTCAAGGAATTTAAAACATGATAAAGTAGTCCGGTGTTTTGAGTTGTGTAGCAATTTATACAAGTAACTTGGAGACTGTCATATAATTCTTAGTATTATTTAGGCAACAGCAGCTTAAAGGGTTCTGATGCCTTGTATATCTTACCCAGGCTTTATTAGAATGTTTACAAAAAGACTCACTTCATAACTCACATCCTTTCTTAAAGCAGTAACTATAAAGCAGCAAACATATGACAGATGTGTGTCTGTGTGTCTTTTCTGCTTTGTTTAGCTTTTCTAGAAAGTTTTTTTTTAAAAAGAAAATCATTAGTGGAGTATCATTTCACATTAACATGCTTTCTTTTGTTTGTATTCTTTTTAAAAACTTGCTCAAATACTGTATTTACATTAGGCCCATCAGAGAAAATATTGTGTAGTTCTGTATTTAATTTAGGCCACTCTATGCTAAATTCACATTTACTGCAGCCTATGGTAATAAAATACCTTTAAACATTTTCACCATATTTTATACTTTGCTATTTCAAAGACTTTTAAAAAATGTCTCTTTGTCTTTTTTTTTTTGCACTTAGCAAGATGAACTTCTTATAGAATAGAGGTTTTTAAAACCAAAAAGCATCTTATGAAAACTCTTGGGAAAAATGAGTTCCGGAATTTTTTATATTTAAACAGATTATTATAATTAATGTAAGTGTCCAATATATATACTGAATGAAAGCAATGCATGAGGATAGAGTAAATGCTAAAGCAAATGCTGAATACTAGACTTTGTAAACAAAAAAAAATCCATTTACCAAGAATGAATTTATTCATTCATGAAATGTCTTAAATGTCTTTTATGAGGCAAACGTTGTATCAAATATTTTAGTTTTCCTACCTAAGCAGAATTACCAACAACTTTTATTTTTTATGTTTTTCAGAAAGAAATTGACTATACCATAATGGAAAAATATAAGTAATCCATATTCCACCCATTAATGCCACGATTTATATTAGCAGCAATTACTAGTTCTCCTAATTAACACTGTCAGTGGAAGTAGAAAAAGTTCAGAGCAAAATAATCCTATTAAAATGATTAGGATGGCTAAAAACACTTTGTTTTGTGAAATATTTGAAGCCATGGTCTAAAGAAAGGACTAGAAATAAGAAATAACAAGTTTCTGCTCTGTGTTCTCAATGTTGGGAGATAGCACTCATTCTTATACTGCAAAAATTTTGTGTTAATTATGTTGGTTACACATTCATTTCTAATGTGAACTACAATATTTTATTATAGCATACTTATAGGATAATTTTAGTGTCATTATATATTATGTGTTTGTTATAAATCTAATTTTACTTATTAACAATCTTATAGTAAATTTTAATATATTCAGGAATAATAAACAACCATGATACCATTTTGACTTGAGACAATTCAACTGGTGTTTTCAGCTCTGCCTCCTTCTTTCCCAACTCAATTTTTCTTTCCTGCTCTGCCTTCCTTATTTTCTAGGAAAGTAATTTTTCATTGTTTTTATCATTGCTCATTTTGTTTGTAGGCTTTTGCTTTCCAGATAAATTTTAAACTTTTCTCTCAGTAAATTCTTGTAGGAGATTATATAGTGTCAGTTTGTATTCTGCTTTTGGAACTGTTTTATGGTTTAGAAGAGAATTTTTCTAAAAATTTTCTAAGTTCATTAAACTCCTTCTGATAAAGTAATACCTCCAGACTTCTGATAACTTTTAAAGACAAGAGCATAACACTTCCTATACGAATACACTAAGCAGAAACATTTTTAAAAGTAAACATTTTAAATAATAGTAGGTGGTCGCAATGATTTTAATGAACATATTAATGGGTCTGCTAATTTATAATTACCTCTTTAAAACATTTTCTTAGACATTTCAGCTGCAATTACTCTAGAGACATATAAGTTATAGCATATGAACTGATGCTATAATTACTCTGATAGGCTTATTCCTGAATGTTTTGGGGTAATTAAATTTAAAAATTCCATCCACAAATGGATGCTTTGTGAGTCATGAAAAGAAAAAAAATGAACCCAAATAAGGAGTCTTCAAAGCATGTTTAAAATACATTTGATTCTGCAGCATGCTCTCCAACATTTCTTCTATTTAATAATTTTAAAGTTTGTAGTCATTATATTCTGAAAATAAAATAAAAAACAATGAAACTGTGTTATCTTTATCTCCATCTCCATATCTATCTATCTATCTATCTATCTATCTTATAATCATCTATCTGTATCTATGTCCATCTATCTAGCCATCTATCTATCTATCCAACCATCCATTCATCCACCTACCTTGCTATCTATCAAAATCCATCATTAGGTAATATGAAAAAAGAATATTCTAGGAATTATGACTGTCCTGCTCTAAAAGCTAACTTTCTAGAATTAGCACTTCAGTTTCTTAGTGCTACATTTGAGGGAAATACTATGCCGTCATATTTCACAAGCATTTAAAAAAGCAAAACTACATTATTTGAGTTTTTAAATAACCAAAATAAAATATTTGTAACAACTAAGCATGCTTCAAATTAAATTATTATTGAGTTTATATTAGTACTTAATGTCAAAGTATAAATTCAAGTCTAAAAGGTATGAAAAGAACAGTAACCTAAAACTAACCAATTTATTTATCATTATGGGACTTAATATCTTTTCCTAGAAGGCAAAATGTCTTTATGATGATTTTATGTTATTATTATGCATATTTACCTAATCATTTAACATAGAAGCTTTATAAAGGATGGCATTTTGCAAATTAAAATGTCATTGATGATAGATAGAAGACATTGTCAACTTTCAGTCTATTTAATAGTTAAGAACAATCACAAAAATGTGTTATCATTTGGAATTTTGATCATGTACTTTTATCTCTGTAAAAACCCTAAGCCTTTCTGCCTGTTACATTGCTACAGTTCTTCTGTCATAAGACAGGGCTGTGAAAATCTGCAATAGCCCTCAATGTGACTTGATGAATAGCAAGAGAGCTTAGTGGAAATGTTGAACTCCTTCATGATTAAAAAGCAAACCTTTAATGTAGTTTTTGTTTACCATGTCATAAGTGCAGTGTTGGAAGTTACTGCCAAAGAATCATTGGAACAGGCATCAGTAAGGTAATGTCAGCCAGCCAATGCTTTGAAAATGATTCAGTTCCTCTAGCCTTATGACTAAAATAATATCCAGTGGCTCCAGCCCCAAGCCTGGTTAATGCATCTGTCCAGAACACATAATTACTCGGTCATAACATTCCCCCGGCCACCAGCCAACAAACCAATCAGCATTTCTTTCTAACTCACCAGAATTTTTGCTGTGTCAAACTGTTTGATCTCTAGGTAGTAAAAATGCAAAAAATGGAAGGACACTGCACTGGAAGGTTTTAATTTAGAATAGTTTCTCATGGAAATTAAATTTGAGGAGAAACATGTTTTTGTTGTCATGACTGAAGTTGAAATTTTAATTTGGTACCCCTTCACATATCATGTAGTTTGTTTTTTCATCATGGGCTACATCTTTAGTCATTTTAGTGAGGAAATACCTAACACCAAAATAATGGCAAAGATATCTCCAGTTACGAAAAATGGTTTGTTTCCCAAATATTAGCAAATATAATGGTAAAGAAATTATCTTTTTGGCTAATAAAAATACTGCATGTGCATATATTTGTGTGCATGTGTGTATAGAATTCCTCATATCACTTTCACAAGAGCAAGTACAAATATATGTATATATAAGTATGCATATATATGTATATATGTGGCTGAAGTTTTTACACAATCTCATTAGCTTCGCAAAATTGTTCATGAAATCCTTGAAATTAGACTAAATTAAATTATTTTACTATGTTTCCCACACTCTTCTAAAAATGTTTTAAAAATTGATTCCAAAAATACATTTTTTATGATGTGAAGTTTCAGTGAGTCTGCGCCATTTGAGCTTCTTCATAAAGAACAAGCAAGATTTAAACAACCAGAAGACGTGAGGAAGAACACTCCCCATGGAGGAAAAAGCATGCTGGGAGGAGTGTGTGTGTGAAAGAAAATGGCAGGCTCAGGAAAGGATAAGAAGGTTGGCCATTTTGGAGTGTCGAGGTCTGATGGGAGAGTGATGTGAGATGAAGCTGCAGTGGCTGGCATGGGTCAGGTTGTGAGTCATCCTAATATGCAAAACTGATATTGTTATGAATTGAATTATGTCTTCCAAATTAATAGATTGAAATCCTAACTCTCCATACGTGAGAATGCAACCTTATTTGGAAATTGGGTCATTTCAAATGGAATTGGCTAAGTTAAAATGAGGTCATACTCAAGCGGGGTGGTCCCTTAAATCCAATATGACTGGTGTCCTTATAAGAAGAGGAAATTTGGGCACAGATATGGAGAGAGAAGATGGCCATGTGTTGACGGAGGCAGGGCTTGAGTTATGCCACATGCCAAGGAATGCCAAAATGTCTAGCCACGGCCAGAAGCCAGGAGAGAGGCATGGAACAAAATCCTCCTTACAGGGGTCCTTGGGCTTCTGACACCTTGATTTCAGACCCGATTTCTAGCCCCCAGAGCCATGAGACAAAACATTCTGTTGTTTTAAGCCATCCAGTTTGTGGTGCTTTAACGGCAGCCCTAGGAAACTAAGATACAGAGATATTGGGACTGGAAATCTGAAGAAGTGTCAGTGGAATTATTCAAGGGGTGAATTTATGAACACATGAAAACATTTTCTCAACTTTTTATCTCCCCTGACTTCCCTTCATCCTGTACCAGTTGAGATGGCAGTGTGCCCACTGGGTTACATTTCTGGCTTAGGGCTTGGGATGAATAGAAAGAGGTATAGAATTGCTTTGTTTCCACAGTTAGTAAAATTTGTGTAGCATCACTTCTTTATCTCAGGCATACTGACCTGTCAGGGAAAAAAGCCTGTAATGAAGATTAAAACAGTGACATGGAATACATTTTGCCTTCCAAATAGCCGGTTACTAAGCTCTCATGTGAGAAGTATAGTAAATGTCTTAAGAGGGGAGAATTGTACTAAACATACACCTACCTGTATGCACGTAATGCTACCTACCTACGTTCTCTCTATGCTCTACTGCCTCATCATGCATGTGTGTAGACAATCATATTTACAGTTTATGGGGTGGTCTCCATGTCTCATTTCATCTCCCATGACAGTATTGTTCACATGTCAAAAACGTTACAGTATTTGCCAAGAAGCTATAATAAGTAAAAAAGAAAACATGATCCATCTGTTAGCTTAGGGGTTAGTAGACTCTTAGCAAATGCATGTGGACTATTGATTAAAGACTTATTTGTTTAGCAGAAGAGTTTTTGAAAAAGACGATTAGGCGATTGAAGTTTTTTATTATTATTATTCTTTTTCTGTTTTTTTTTTTTTTCAATTTGTTCTTGTGATTGAAGTTTAAAGTGGTATTAATAGTTAAGATTTAGTGAGAATTTACTGTCTGCCACACATAGTAAGTGCTCTGCAACTGTTATTTCTTTAGTCTTGCTGATAGTCCAATTGTTTGGTACTACTATCAATCCAGTTTTTCATGTGGAGAAGACTTCAAGTGTTCTCCAAGTGGTTAAATAACACTTCTAGAGTAATGAGTTAGATCAGAGCTGGAATCCAGACTATTTCATTACAGAACTTAGGTTCTTGAAAGCCAACTGTTCTGCCTCACCAAAGTTTTGGGTTTTTTTGTTTGTTTTTTTTGTTTTGTATTTCAATTTTATTTGGTTTTATTGGTCATGCTATTACTTCTTACTCTGTTAAGATCCAGGGAAAGCATCTAGGGAAGGCATGCTTTTCAATATCTTCATCTGCTCTTTTGCCTTACAATGCTTCTTTTTAGGGCACTTCCAGTATGTTCATGTCTCCATTTATTCTTACTGTTTTTCACAATGTTAGCAATGTCATCCTAGCTCTTAAAGTCTAAGGAAAAGTCTATAGTTGTTTCTGTGAGGAATGCAGAGAAAAGAGGAATAAGTGTTAGAAACAAACAAAAAAAATTGTACAGCACTGAAATTTGAGTCATAAATGTGGAAGAAATATCTACTCATTTGTCCTGACCTTAGAAAGTATACAAAGCTTGTTTAATCTATTCCATCTCATATGTTGAACAACTGAGAAGATATTTTTTAAAATGAGAAATGTTATCAGAACTAAAGAGAAAGACATATGTTATTTCAGGTTAATTATCAAAACAATAAACTGATGCTTTCCTGAGAAAAGAAAAATGTGAACTCAAGTAGATCGTTAAAATCAATACCTTGCACAGTATCTTCATCATCTCAAGAAATAATATATGATTTCATTAGATTACCCAGGATATCTAGCTTGCATTTTTCATCTTAAAGTGAGCTGACTGAAAGAGATAAAGTTTAAAAAGTATCAGAAAGTTAAAAAAAAAACACATTTGTTTGTTTGAAACAATGAAAGTGGTATAAGCATATTGATTTTAATTTATTCTTTTTTATTACTTTGAAATATGATTTAAATAGACATATTTAGCAAAATGCCTCTAAATAAGGAAATGCATGGCATTTAAATCACAAGCAGAAATATCTTTGCCCTGGAAATGGATTCTAAGTGGGTAGTCATGTATCTCATTGGGAAATCTGACAAGTCAGCTATATACATAATTAAACAGCAATCTTCAACACATATTTATCTTGTACCTATAATTTACTGGAGCTATTTTAGCTACTAGAAATGTGGAAGCAAACAAAACAGACAAAATCCCTGCGCACATGAAGTCTATGTTCTAGTGAGGGGGATGGTAAAAATATAAATACATAAAATATATGTCAGATTGAGGTAAGTACTATGAGAAGTAATAAATCTGTGAGAGATGACAGCGCTTGATGAGGCGGTGGCTGTAGAGGCCCAAGCTTTTAAGGCAAAAGCATCTTTTAAAAGATTCATATTCTCAAGTACAAAATGTTTTTGATGATCGGGACCTGAAGATTTTTTTCTTAAGGGCCCTGGACCACTGCGGGTATAGATCAACTTTGAACCACAAGGATGGAATGGTCTTCATAACACGCCTTCTCTAACCCCTTCATGTTGCAGTAAGAATGTAAAACTCCAGCAGATTTTACCCTCATTTACACAGAAGGACTGCGGAAAGGCTGGCCCTGTAACTCAGTATTTCTAGTACCCAGTCAAGTATTCTTTTCCATCTTTTGTTCACCCTGTTTCTGTATTAATAAAGGAGAATGATCTAGATAGCCACAAATGTCCTCAGGTCTCATACTCTTGAAGTCTTCATTCCAACTTCTCAACCTTTTCCTGCCACTTTTATCTAAAATTGTAACCCTCTACATGTTGGGAGATAATTCTCCATGAGTTGCTTTCATTGTAGAGTGTCTTACAAGGGAGGCGCTGGCTGCCTTTGATTCCAGACCATCCTTTCGAGGATGTCCGTGAAAGAGATTATGTCACCCTACAGAGCAAAAGGCCTACAACCTTGGAAGATGGGGGTATAATCTTCCTCTGTAGAAAAGGGAAAACATTCAGATCCCTAAACTCAGTGCTCCTCTCCTTTAACACGATCCAATGCATGTGCAGCTGCCATTAGGGTCTCTATGCTGTGGAAACTGTGGTTTGGGGAATCAGTGCAAAAATTCTGATATTCTGATTCTGCTATTGTTGTAATAAACTGTTTATCTCTGACCCAGGAATCTTGTGTTTTCTATCCGCTTTAATGAAACTGTAACAGGTTAATTTGTTAGCCTGCAAGTAGGGTAAAATCTCAGATATTTCACCATTATTGACAGCTTTGGCAACACGAATAGGATGCTGGCAAGGCCATGACTTTCTTAAAGAGTAAAGATGAGGGAGCCATAGGCTTTGTGACAAGAATTTGAGTGAAGTCCATGGAAATTGGTAGAAAATATGCTGACAAAATTGCGTGGTCAGTCAGGCACTAAATGGTCCTCTGGTTTATTGCCAGTTAATGAGGAGGGCTTGGGAGGCGGTTACAGGCTGAGGAGCAGGCAGCAGACAATGGCAGCTGCTTGCGTGGTGACCTGGTTGTGGTCAGCACTCCTCCTTGCAGAGTGACTTCCTCACTAATCTGGCCTTTGGTCTCAGGTTCTCCGGACCGTGACAAAAGTCACTTGGGTGGAGAGAAAGTTCCACATCCCCTTTCAGAGAGATGTGCACTTACACTGCTTGTGAAAGGAGAGGAATTCACACCTGACGTGGGCAGATGGAGAGAAACCTGGTGAGTAGTTAGAACTCTGGCTGCTTCACTTGATGAATGGACGGAGTACATAATGTTTGTCAAAGCACATGACAGCAGCAGAGGTGCTTTACAGCTCATTCCATCTCACAGTCTCGCCCTAACCTTAGATCTGTTGAAAACAACGGCAAAATGCCTTAGAGTTGGGTTTTTTTTTTTAAAGATTTATTTATTTATTTCACCCCACCCCCACCCCCAGTTGTTTTGTGCTAGCTGTCTGCTCTCTGTGTCCACTCACTGTGTGTTCTTCTGTGTCTGCTTCTCTTCTCTTTAGGCTTCACCGGGAACTGATCCTGGGACCTTCCGGAGTGGAGAGAGATGCTCAATCTCTTGCACCACCTCAGTGGCCTGGTCTGCTATGTCTCTCATTGTCTCTCTTCTGTGTTCCTTTTTGTTGCATCATCTTGCTGTGCCAGCTCTCTAGGTGTGCCAGCTCTCCACATGGGCCAGCACTCCGTGTAGGCCAGCACTCCTGCTTGGCCCAGCATTCCACATGGGCCAGCTCGCCTTCACCAGGAGGCCCCGGGAATCGAACCCTGGACCTCCCATATGGTAGATGGGAGCCCAATCGCTTGAACCACATTCGCTTCCCCTTAGAATTTTTTTAAAGTTGGTCCTGGTTGCTCAAAGAGAGCTTTGGTCCCTTTGGGGAGATTTCCCAGAGACACACAGACGCCTTTGGGAGGCCATGAATGAGGCATTGACTAGTGTTTGGGCCTTTATCACCCTGGTTTGGGTTTGCAATGCTAATGAAGGTGACCCGCTGGAAAATGAGAAACTGACCCAAATGAACCTGGATAATCTCTGAAGGTCAGCCCCACTTTCCTGGAAAACTCCTCTAGCCCTTTTATTGAAACTAGGCAAAAACGTAAGAGACGTTAACTTGATAATGGGGCACCAAATGCCCAAGATTAAGGAGGATTCCTTAAAAAACACCACCAGTGCTGTGTGAGTAAAGGGTATCAAGTTCATGGCACCAGCTGGAAAGCACTGTGGCTGTGGCTGCTGAATTAAGGAATCTCTAAAACTGAAGTAGATGGTGTTGATAATGATGACTTTGCTGCCAGCAATCAGCTTTGGGAGGACTGGAAATATTGGAAATGTGATCGGTTGATCTGCTAGCAGCCACTGGACTGCCCCAAAGCAGAAGTAAATGCAACTTGCTTACTTGTGTGGAGATGCTCTCTCCTTCTGGGCCTCTCTGTTCCCTCCCTACTCCTCTACCACAACCTCAGTTGCTCTAAGGAGAGAGATGGTTGGGTTGGGTTGAGGGCTGCCTGTACTCAACGGGGACCAAAAGCATTTGAGTATGCTGGGAAATTTAAAAAAAATCAATTTTATTGATACATATTAATAAAGTATACAATTTATCCAAGGTGTACAATCAATAGTATTTGCTATAATCACATAGTTGTGCATTCATCACTTCAATCATTATTAAACCATTTTCATTATTTAAAATATGATAATAATAAATGGAAAATCAGAGAAACAAACAAGAAAATTCCTTACCTCTCAATCCCTCTGTGCTTCCCCCACTGTACATAGCTGCTGTTTCTGGCTATTCTATCCAAAGTGTATAATCAATGGCTTTTAGTACAATCACAATGTTGTACATTCATCATCTTAAAAATTTTAGAACAGTTTCATTATTCCAAAAAGAAAGACTCCACACCCTTTAGCATTCCTTCCTCAGACCTACAAAACCACTAATCTCCTTTCATCTTTATGAATTGATTTATATTCACATTTTATATAAATGGAAGCATACAATATGTAGTACTCTATATCTGGTCTCCTTCACTTAGTATAATGTTTTTTTGTCTGATATTAACATTGTGTAATATTAACTTATTTGTTCATCTTCAAGGAAAAATGGTCTTATATATGCAATTCTACCCATATTCATATTTGACATAATATATTTATAGTTCACATAATATATTTAGTTCATATAAGGGCAATCATACACTAGTTTTTCTTTTGTGTCTGGCTTGCTTCACTCAACATAATGTCCTTCAGGCTCATCCATACTGTCATATATTTCATGACTTCATTTCTCCTTACTGTTGCATAATATTCCATCATGGGTATATACCACAATTTGTTTATCCATTTATCAGGTGATGGACACCTGAGTTGTTTCCACCTTTTGGCTATCGTGAATAATGCTGCTATGAACATCAGTGTGCAGATGTCTATTCGTGTCACTGCTCTCAGTGCTTCTGGGTATATACCTAGCAATGGTATTGCCAGGTCCCATGGCAAGTCTATATTTGACTTAGTTAGGAACTGCCAGATAAGTTGCTGGGGAGTTTTAAGGGAAAGACTCAAAATTTTATGGCTCTTTTAGACACAGAAAACAAAGTCACCATCCTACAAGGTACCCTGATGGAGAAGGGTGGCGGCACCCAGATTCAGCTAATGGGTTTAAGACAGTGTTCCTAGTGGTAAGGGACTTTAATGGGATCCTTTGAGCCATTTCAGTGTACTATTGTTTTTGCTTCTACTCTGAATGTATAGTGGGCGTTGATGTGTTATATGATTGCCAGAGAAGATTCTCCAAATTGGTAAGAACCGAAACAGAGAGACGTTTAGAGATATTCTCCTACTGTTTGTCACCAGTGGATGGGTCAAGATTCAGCACAAATGCCCCTATCGTCTGATCCCCAAAGTTCTCATTATGTAAGTGCTGTCCTGTTGGTTGGCAGGACAGAAGCCTCAGTCTCACAGGACTTAACTGTGGGGTTATCATACCTGCACTAAGACTGGGTGCTGATAAACAATTAGGGGTCTGCTCACCAAGTGAAGCTTCTGGTTACTCTGTTGGCAGATTCACATGCTCAGTCCCTCTGGAAGTCAAGAAAAAATGGCTATCTCTTTGGTTTCCTTACCACCAAAAAGGAGGCCCAGTATCTTATTAGACTCTTTGGATATTGGAGAGATTATATGCCCCACTTGGGCATCCTACTTAGTCTTTTATATTAGCTAACCCACAAATCAACACCTTTTGAATGAAGCCCAACTAATAGCCTGCTTTGGAAAGCAGTATAGCAAGCTGAAACATACTCTCTACCTTGGTAGTCCCACAACCCAAATGCCCCCTTTAAGCTACAAATCCCTGAGACTGATGGTGTTGTTGATTGGAGCCTCTGGCACAGGGAGGCAGCCTCTATCAGGAGGTGCACCTTGGAATTTCAGGCTCATTATCTCCCTAACAAGGCTACCAGATACAGCCTTTTGGAAGAGCTGCTATTGACTTTTTACTGGGCTCTTGTAAAAATTGAAAGCCTGGTACATGAGGTCTTGTGACTCTCCAGCCTGATATTCTCATTTTGTGGTGGGTCAAACTTCTGGGAAGGGCCCAGTAATCCTTATTTGTCAAATGGAAATGATACAATCAAGAAATACAGCTGGTTACTCCCGTGGCATCTGTGCGAGAAAGTGACAGCTATTTCTTTGGGGGAATCTTTAAAACCTTACCAGCCCATGAAACAAAGCTCCTGGTTCAATGGTGTCTTGGATTCACAGAGGTTCTCTGCAATGCCTGGGCCTTGTTCACTGATGCTTTGGCTAAGCTGAAACCTGATGTGTGTGTGTTCAGCTTTAGCTATGCAGTTCCTAAAGTGGACATGGTCAGTCTACTCAGTGAGGAGGACTCAAGGTCATTCTCATAGCTCTCGTCAATATTCCCATTGACGAACCTTGTTATAGTTTTACAGATCCTTGGGTTATTCCCAGTAGCCTAATAGTTTGTTCTGCCACTTAGAAAACTCCAGACTGGCTGATTAAATAATCCCTCTCTAGAACTGCAAATTTTGGAAACAAATCATGGATACTGATAGAACTGTCCGGGTCTCTGGTGAGATGGCTGCAGTAAGAGCCTGTATTTTTGTTTTTGTTAGAGAAGTTGTGGGTTTGCAGAAAAATCATGCATAGAATACAGTATCCTAATATTAACACCTTGCATTGGTGTGGTACCTTTGTTACAATTGATGAAAACACATTTATAAATTGCACTATTGATGAAACACAATTATAAATTGTACTATTAACTAAAGTCCATGGATTAATTTAGGGTTCACTGTGTTGTGCAGTTCCATGGATTTTTTAAAAAACATTTTTATTCTAGTAAAATTTTATTTTAAAATTGTATTATAGTAAAATTTCTCTTTTAATCACATTCAAATATATAGTTCAGTGCTGTTAATTGTGTTATGTGCAATGTTGTACCACCATCACCATCATTCATTACCAACTTTTCCATGGTCTTCCCAAATAGAAACTCTACCTTTTAAGCCTAAACTCCCTATTCCCTACTCTCACATGATTCTGTGGTAACCTATATTTTAGATTCTGACTCTGTGAGTTTGATTATTCTAATTATTTCATATCAGTGAGATGATACAATATTTGTCATTTTCTGTTTGGCTTATTTCACTCAGCAATATGTCTTCAAGGTTCAACCATGTTGTCTCGTGTATCTCAATTTCATTCCTTTTCATGGCTGAATAATATTCCATTGTGTGTATATACCACATTTTGTTTATCCATCCATTGATTGATGGACACTTAGATTGCTTTCATTTCTTAGCAATTGTGAAATAATGCCACTATGAATACTGGAGTGTGTTTGAGTTCCTGATTTCAATTCTTTTAGGTATATACCTAGAAGTGGATTGCTGGGTCATATGGTAATGCTATAATTAACTTTCTGAAGAACTGCCAAACTGTCTTCCACAGTGGCTGCAACATTTTACAATCCCACCATCAATGAATGACTGTTCCTATTTCTCCACATCCTCTCCAATACTTATAGTTTTCTGTTTTTTAAATAGTGGCCATTCTAGCAGGTGTGAAACGATCTCTCTGTGGTTTTGATTTGCATTTTCCCAATAACTTGTGATATTGAGCATCTTTTCATGTGCTTTTTAGCCATTTGTATTTCCTCTTTGGAAAAATGTCGATTCAAGTCTTTGCTCATTTTTAAATTGCATTGAAATTTAAATATAATATTTAAATGTAATATTTCTTTATATATTCTGGATATTAAATCCTTATCAGATATGCGGGCTTCAAACACTTTCTCTTATTGAACAGGTTGTTCCTTTACTTTACTAACAAAGTTCCTTTGATGCACAAACATTTTTAATTTAGAAGAGGTACCATTTATCTACTTTTTCTTTTGCTGCTTGTGCTTTGGGCACAAAGTCTAAGAAAACATTGCCTACCACAAGATCTTGGAAAGGCTTCCCTACATTTTCTTATAGGAGTGTAATAGTCCTGGTTCTTATATTTAGGTCTTCAATCCATTTTGAATTAATTTTCAAAGATGATGTGAGATAGGGGTCCTCATTCATTCTTTTCCCTATGGATATCCAGTTCTCCCAGCATCATCATTTGTTGAAGAGACTATTCTTTCACAGTTGAGTGGACTTGGCAGCCTTGTCAAATATCAATTGACCATAGATGCACAGCTCTGTTTCTAAATTTTCAATTTGATTCCATTGGTCAACATATCCATTCTTATGCCAGTACCATGCTGTTTTGACCATTGTAACCTTGTAACATGCTTTAAAGTCAGGAAGTGTGAGTCTTCCAACTTCATCTTTCCTCTTCAAGATGTTCCCAGCTATTCAGAGCTTCCTACCCTTTCAAACAAACTCGACAATTGGCCGCTCCATCTATGCAAAGTAGGCTGTTGGAATCCTGATCAAAACTGTGCAGAATCTTCAAATCAATTTGGGCAGAATTGACATCCTAACAACATTCAGTCCTCCAATCTGTGACTATGGAATGCCCCAATCTATTTATATCTTCTTTGATTTTCTTTATCAATGTTCTGTAGTTTTCCATGTACAAGCCCTTCACATCCTTGGTTAAACTCATTCCTACACATTTGATTCCTTTAGTTGCTGTTATAAGTGGAATTTCCTCCTTGATTTCCTCCTCAGAGCACCCATTACTAGTATATAGAAACACCACTGGTCCTTGTGTGCTGATCCTGTATCCTGCCACCTCACTGAACTTGTTCACCAGTGCTAGTAGCTTTGCTTTAGATTCTTTGGGTCCCTCTCTATATAGGATCATGTCATCTGCAAATAGAGAAAGTCCCACTTCTTCCTTTCCAATTTGGGTGCCCCTTATCTATTTTTCTTGCCTAACTGCCCTGACTTGAACATCCAGCATAATGTTGAATAACATTATGAACATTATGTTATTGCTGAATAACAGTGGTGATGGTGGGCATCCCCATCTTTTTCCAAGTCTCAAAGGGAAAGCCTTCAATCCTTTACCACTGACTACAATTTTAGCTGTAGTTTTTTCATATATGCCTTTTATGACATTGATGAAATTTCCTTCTATTTCTAGTTTTTAAGTATTTTTATTAAGATATGATGCTGGATTTTGTCAAATGCCTTTTATTTGTTGATCTAGATGATCACATGGCTTTTCCTCCTCTCTTTATTAATGTGGTATATCACATCAACTGATTCTCTGGTGTTGAAGCACCTTTGCATACCTGGGATAAAACCTACTTGATCATGGTGTATAATTCTTTTCATGTGCTACTGGATTTGATTTGCAAGTATTTTGTCGAGGATTTGTGTATCTATATTCATAAGAGAAACTGGTCTGTAATTTTCTTTTCTTGCAGTGTCTTTATCTGGCTTTGGTATTAGGGTGATGTTGGCCTCATAGAATGAATTACTGCTTCTTCAATTTTTTGGAAGAGTTTGAGCTGCATTGGTATTAATTCTTATTGGAATGATTGGTAGAATTTACCTGTGAAACTATCCGATCCCGGGGTTTTCTTCTTTTTTAAAAATATATTTTTATTAGAGAAGTTGTGAACTTACAAAACAATTATTCACAATGTGAAGAATTCCCATACAACACCCTTCCACCAACATATTACATTGTTATTGGTGCATTTGTTACATATTATGAGAGAACATCATCAGACTATTGCCACTAACCATGATCTATAGCCTATGCTTGGTATATTTTTTCCGTATCCCTCTATTATTAACACAGTACCTTCTTTGACATTAATGCAAAAATATTACAATATTGCTGATTACTATAGTCCACAAGTTGCATTAATTGTATTTTTCTTGTGCATCTCCATATTCTTACCACCTTGCAATAGTGATGTGCATTTGTTCTAGTTCATAGGCGAACAATCTTGTATTTGTACTATTAACCACAATCCTCATCCACCTCCGTTCACTATGTTATTCAGTCCCTAGATTATTCTCTAGCTTTCTTTCAATTGACATTTACATCTCTTGACTACCCTTTTCAGCCACAAACCCATTTATAAACCAGCTGTGTTAGTTATACTCAATATAATGTGTTACCATCAATTCTATCCATTTCCACATTTTTGCAGTCAAGCTAATTAAAAATTCTACATACATTAAGCATCAGTACCCCTTATCAACTGGGCTTTTCTTTTGGGGGAGACTTTTGTTGACTGAGTCAATCTCTTTACTTGTAATTGGTTTGTTGAGATCTTCTGTTTCTCCTAGAGTCAGTTTGAGCTGTTCTTGTGTTCCTAGGAATTTGCCTATTTCATTTAGGTTGTCTAATTCGTTAGCATACAGTTGTTCATAGTATCCCCTTATGATCCTTTTTATTTCTGTGGGGTCAGTAGTAATATCTTTTTCTCATTTCTGATTTTATTTGAGTCTTCTCTCCTTTTTTCTTTGTCAGTCTAGCTAAGCGTTTAGCTGTTTTATTTATCTTTTTAAAGAACCAACTTTTGGTTTTGTTGATTCTCTCTTTTTTCTTTTTTTTTTTTAATTATCTATTTCATTTGCCTCCACTCTAGTCCTACTTATTTCTTTTCTTCTGCTTACATTGGGTTTAGTTTGTTCTTCTTTTTCTGGTTCTTTCTGTTTTGATGTTAGTTATCTGATTTCAGATCTTTCATCTTTTTAAATATAAGCACTGAGAGCTATAGCTTTCCCTTTCAGCACTGCCTTTGCTATATCCCATAAATTTGGGTATGTTGTATTTTCAATTTAATTCACCTCATTTTCTTTGTGATTTCCTCTTTAGCCCCTTGGTTGTTTAAGAGTACATTGCTTACTTTCCACATATTTTCAAATTTTCCATTTCTCCCTCTGTTGAGTTCTAGCTTTGTTCCTTCATGGCCAGAGAAGATACATAGTATGATATAATGATTTTTTATCTATTGAGATTTGTTTTGTAACCTAAGATCTGTTCTATTCTGGAGAACATCCATGTGCACCTGTGAAGAATGTGTATTCTGTTATTGTTGGGTGAAGTGGTCCATATATATCTGTTAGGTCTAGCTATTTAGAGTATAGTTCAAGTCTTATTTTTGATCTTTTGATTATTGTTATTGATCTTCTGTCTAGATGTTCTATTCATTATTGAAAGTGGCGTACTAAAATGTCTTACTATTAATGTAGAACCATCTATTTCTCCCATTATATCTGTTAGTATTTGGTTCATATATTTTGGGGCTCTGCTTTTAGGTGCATATATATTTATAATTATTATATCTTCTGTTTGAATTGACCCTTTATCTGTACATTATGACTGTCTTTGCCCTTGTAACAGGTTTTGACTTAAAATATATTTTATTTCATAGTAATATAGCTACACTGGCTCTCTTTTCATTACTACTTGCATGGCATATTTTCCCCTTTTTCACTTTCAACCTACTTATGTCTTTGAATTTAAGTGAGTCTCTTGTAAGCAGCATATATTTGGGTCATGCTTATGTATTCCTTCTTCGAATCTCTGCTTTTGGACTGAAGTGTTTAATCCATTTAATTTATAGTCATTAGTGATAATGCAGGACTTTCTTCTGCCATTTTTTTATGTCTGATGTATCTTTTTTTATCTCTCAGTTCTTCTGTTAATGCCGCTTTCATATTTATTTGATGTTTTTTATTGTACCATTCTGAGTCCTTCTACTTTTCTCTCTGGATATATTTTTCATATATTCCTTATAGTTACTATGGTATTAAAATTTAACATCCTAAATATAAAATCATCATAATTGATTTGATACCAGCTTAATTTTAATTGCATAGACTGTTTTTATACCCTTTTAACCTCCAGCTTTTTTTTGTTCTTGTTACAAATTAAATCTTTGTTTACACTGCATGTCCAAAATCATAGATTTATCATTACTTTTTATGCATTTGGTATTTTAGTACCTGTAAGAAGTAAGAAGTAGAATTACATACCAAAAAGTACAATAGTACTGGCATTTATAATTATCCAAATGATTACCGTTACTGGACATCTTTATTTCTTTATGCCATTTTATAACACTGTCTAGTGTCCTTCCTCTCAGTCTGAAGAACTCCCTTTAGCATTACCGGTAGGGGAGGTCTAATGATGATGAACTCTCTCAGCTTTTGTTTACCTGGGAATGTCTTAATCTCTCCCACATTTTTGAAAGAAAGCCTCACTGGATATAAAATTCTTAGTTGGCAGTTGCTTTCTTTCAGCACTTTAAATATTTCAACCCACTGCCTTCTTGCCTTCATGGTTTCCAGTGAGAAATTGGCATATGTGATTGGTACTCCCTTGTACATTACACGTTGCTTTTTCTTTTGCAGCTTTCAGAACTCTCTCCTTGTCCTTTGCATTCAGTAGTTTGATCAATGTATGAAGGAGTATATTTTTATTCAGGTTGGTTCTGTTTGGTGTTCTTGGGCTTCTTGGATGTGCATATGTACATCTTTTGCTAAGTTGGGGAAGTTTTTTGTCATTATTTCTTTGAACATTCTTTGTCCCCCTTTCTCTCTTTCTTCACTTTCTGGGACCACTGTAATGCATATATTGGTTAACTTGATGGTGTTCCAGAGGTCTTTTAGTCTATTTTTACTTTATTAGTTCTTTTTTCATTCTGCACCTCAGCCTGACTCATTTCAATTTCCTTCTCATCTTAGAGTTCACAGATTCTTTCTTCTGCCAGCTCCAATCTGCTGTTGAAACCCTCCAGGAAATTCTTCATTGCAGTTATTGTGGTCTTCATCTCCAGTAGTTCTGTTTGGTTCCTTTTTAAATTTTCTCTTTTTACTAAAATTCTCATATTCTCATTCATTGTTTTCCTGATACCTTTTAGTTATTTCTTTGTATTTTCCTTCATCTCCTTGAGCATTTTTAAGATCATTTCTTATAGTCTTTTTTTTGGTATGTCCACATTCTGGTTATCTTCTCTGTTGTTTTTTGGATATTTATCCTTTTCCTTTGGATTGGCCATCTTTTCCTGTTTCTTTGTGTGTCCTGTACTCTTTTTTTGCATACTGTACATTTTAATATTTTAAGATTTTAACTCTGGGATTTATTTCTTAAGATGTCTGTTCCTTGTTTTTTTTTTTTTGTAGCCAGCTGTTGACTGTACAGAGATTTTCTTGAGCTTCAGACCTCCTATCAGGAAGGTCTGCTGAAGGCAAATGCATTGTGCATGGTCTTCACTGTCTTTTCTGGTCCTGTGTCTTGTCTTGGGCTTCTTCTTAGTTGTTTTAAAGTTACCCTGTTTATAGGAATTTGAAAATCCCCTCTATTTCTCAGGAGACAGACGTCCCTCTCTGTGTTTAAAGAAGGCAAGCCTTTGCCCCAGGCTGCCAGCTTCTATAGTTTCTTACATTCCTTTTTTTTCCCCGTCTCAAGCTGCTTTTGCCTGGATGGCAAATTCTGGGGGGTGGGAGATCAGTCATTTACAACACCTTATATATATATATCTTGAGGTATATGTTTGTTTAGATGAATAAGGAAGAGATATTAATTCAAGTATTCAATTCTAAAGTACTAAATAAATTTAGAGTGAGGCTCTTGGGGGTTGGGACTCTTCATTTTGAAGAGATTGAAGGAATTTAGATGATAGAATGAAAGTCTCAGAGGCAGGAAGATAGAATTTTTTTGTTGCTGTTTCTTGGTGGAATTGCCAAATTAGGCTTTTCCCCCCTTTTGTGTTGACCTTCCTACTTCAACTGTCAAATCAAATTTTGTGATGATAGTTTCTGAGGCTACAAGTCCAAAACCAAGGCATTGGCAAGATCTAACAAGAAGCCAGGAGCTCCCCAAATCTGTGCTTTCTTGACTTGGCACTTACCCAGCAAATGCAGCCCTTCAGCCTCTGCAGCTCTGAGGAAGTGTACCATCTTCAAGTCTCCTCTCCCACCTTTGTCTAGCGCAGGTTGCAACAACGGCCACTCTCTGAACTGGGCCTCAAACGATCCAAAATAACTGATCAAAAGTAGTGATCAGTGATAGACTGGGCACAAGTAAAGGACTCAATGTTTCTGATGTAGAGGCTACCGCTGCATGCAGACTTACAACTCCTGGTAAAAAACTTGTTTGTCTTACAGATTGGCTACATGGAACCTATGACCCCCTCTTGGTGCTATCTGAGGTCCCTCACTATTCTTGACACCTTTTCAGTTTATGATTTTGCTGTTCCAGGTTGATCAGTTGACTCTGGATAATACTATTGTGGGTCTTGAAACTAGTCTGTGTCTTGTTTTCCGCTTTCAGAACCATTTGCAATATCACAGTAGAGAGTCATTTTAAAGCAAAAGCCACTCAACAATAGATGAAGAGTCAAGGAATTGCAGACTACTCTATGTTATGTAGGCATCTGGTATTGCTGACTATTGAACAGCCTCCTTAAAAATGGACTAAATTAGACCATGTGGCCCATAGGTTTTATAAAAATGCCTTTGTCTCTCTTGTTTCTGATCCTCCAGGCACAAAGTCTGGGTGCAAGTAGGAGATGATTGGGGAAAAAATAGGTGAAGTTATATCTGCCAGAATGGGGCATTCTGATTCTGTGGCATTGGAGGGAGAACAACAACCTTAGTCCTGGGGAAGGGAATACATATCCAAGTACGATGGAGGGAGGCGCATTAGTGACCTTAGCTTACAGAACGGCTCCTGGAACCCTCCTTACAGAGGAAGACACCCTGGTGCAACTTTCCCAAACTGTGACATGCACCTTACATTTAACTGTCTGACAAAGATACCGTCTTCTGCTAGATAGCTCTGGCTATGATTTTATTGCTATTACTTTTTAACTTTATGAGAAATCTACTGAAAACATCATGTAATGGCGCCCGCTCCTGCACTTTCCATGCAAAACATCTGTCAATACCTCTAGGGGGAGGCATTCCCATCCACATTCCTGTACATTTTAATATTTTTAAATGCTAATATTTTAAAATGTTGCTCAGCCATTCTTTGGGGTGGAGGGATGTCACCCAGCTGATGATGTGAACAAACAGAGCAGGTTAGATTGACTGCCCTCAGGATGGTCATCAAGAAACAAGAACTAGACTCAACAATTTGAAGTGAAAAAGAAATCCTAAGGCTTACAACCAGTTGGGAAGTCATGTTGAAGGCACAGTCATCTTATGCCCTCTGATTCATATAGTTCCCACTTGGAAAAGCCCCACTTATGCCCCCAGAAATTGTATGATTCATATTATTGATAATGTTCATGTGTGGATAGACTGGTATGCAGAGCCATGGGCTTACATAACTGCAATTGTGCCTAGAAAACTGTACAATATGACCTTCTTTGTAGTCTCTTCACTTCTCTTGCCTTCTTCTTATTACTACTTTGGAGGAGGAAGTTTGATAACTGTTTGGGAAGGCAAAATCTACCTGTGCCCTTTTTATCTTCACTGTCTGCCTCCTTTGAGATTTTTCCAACATTATTTTCTGTCTTTTGTTTCTTCTTCTTCTTTTTTTTTAGTATCTTTTTTCTGCACCCTACAAATAATCATTTGTTCCTTGTACTAAAACCACTTAGATTTTTCTCATCCCTGTTCCTGCCTAAAATTTTTCCACTGTTCCTGTTATTTGGTACTAAATTTCTCAAATGGATGGTCCATGCTAGCTGCCATTGCCTTTATCAACATTGACTTCATTTTCAACCTTTTGCTATCTGATTTTTTTCAGTCACCACCATAGAATTAGTCCTGTAATCACCAATGATCCTTGATTTTCTAAATCCAAGTATCTCTCCTCATTCAGTCTCTTTTTTCCTCAGCTTCATTATAGCTTTCTTTATCAAAATTCTTTTCTTCCTTTGCTTCTGCCCTACAAAATGATCTGTGGTAAACTTTCTATCTTTTGACTGCTCTTTCTTGGTCTCTCCTCTTCCTTATTTAATACTCTAAATATAGATAGTTATTCGTTAATTCAATAGATATTTATTGACTGCTTACCATGTGACAGACACTGTTCTAAGTACTTAGGCTACATCAGCGAACAAAATATTTAAAGATCCCAACCTTCACAGACTTACAACAAGGGGAATCAGACAATAATAAATACATTAAATAAATAAATTACATAGCATGTTAAAAAGCAATAGAAAAAAAAACTAGAACAGGGTAGAGGCTATCCCGTGTGTGGGCAGTGGTGAAGGAGATTGGAAGTAGGGAGTGGGTATGTTAATAACAGTGGACTTCATTGGGAAGATAGTCCACCAAGGGCTCATCTATTTTTCCTCTGTACCGTATCCCTTGGGGGAGCTTTGAATTCTGTAACCAGCACCTCTATGCTGGTAATTTTCAAATCTATACATTTAACACTGTCCCTTCTTTGAGGTATAGTCCTGTTTAAAGCTTAGCATATTCATTGATTCAACAACATTTTGAGCATCTACTCTGTGCCAGAATTGGAAAAATTATGCCGAGACAAATGAATAAAAAATGGATTCAAGGAGCTCATGTAGTAGGAGACACTGTGATATAGCAGTATCATTTTAGAACCACAAGGAAGGGCATTCATAGAAATATGGGAGTGCTAGAATGGCCACAGTTCTCAGTGTTTGGGAAAGAGTCAGGGAAGGATTCCCGGAAATGGTGACACTTTGGTTGAGATTTAACAATGGCAGGAGTGAAGCAGGTAAAAAAGAGGTGTCTTAAAGCCTATGCATCTTTATTCCATCTCATTTGGGTACTATCACTCCTTCCACTCCAACAGAATTTATATTTTCTTTCTTCTTATAAGAGGGATATCTTATACTACAATGTATTATAATTATACTTATCTCCTTACCAGATTGTAAGGACAAGTCTGTGTATACTTATCTCCTTACCAGATTGTAAGGACAAGTCTGTGACTTACCCATTTTTGTATTCACTGTATATCTCTGCAGTACTTATAAATATTTATGGAATTGAATCCTATTAAGAAGTAGGCTCACGAATCAAGCAGAAAATGAAAAGATTACCTTGTATATTTTACTTGTTTGTGTAAAGGTCATTCCCTAATAGAAATGAAGGACTCATTTAACATAGGTAAGGATGTAAGTTTAATGTTAGGAATCCCAAGCAGAGATTTTGTAATTTTCCCCTCTTTCAGTCCAGACTCCTCTGAAATTCCATCATCATATATCCAAGGAAATGACACTTTTTTCCCTGAACCCTTAACTATTAGAAAGGCCTGCCTCTGTGACAATTACTTCTATGTGACCTAGCAATTGTAGATTGATTGTAGGTTACATTTCTCTATGCCAGAATGATGTTTAGGAAAATTGCATGGCAATGTCTGTGATTATATAGCTCTGTTTCAACTGAGATTTTCCATGGCATGTAATTGTTGTCATTATTCATATTAGCTGAACATGAAAGTAATTCTACGCTTGTTGTTACAAGTATAGTGTATGACATAAGTGACTCATCTCAGAGAAAAATTTCTTGGGAGTGAAGTTATTTTATAAGATATATTTTATTTGAGTAAAGACCTGTGTATTATGGCAACATGAAAACAACAACAACAAATCTATCACCAGCCAGCAGTACCCAGATATCACCTACGTAAGGCACATACAACTCTGTGAAGTGTTGGGTTGTAAGGAAACATTAATTCTTGAGACTTACCCTTATCCTGGTCAGCTTCTTCCCCTGGGCTGCCTGGTATGCATCAGGGATAGCTACAGCTCAAAACACCTTCAGGAGCTCCATACCAATGAACAGAAGTTTTTCCTACTTTAGAGCTGGAATCGCAGGAGTCACTATACCTGAGCAATAAAGTTTTATGAACTTAAAGACAGAGGGAGAAGCATATGATGATTTCTGTAACCACACGTTGTTTTAAAAATTTATGTTATCTAGGCTTTTGAGTAAAACTCTCAATTCCTGATGTGCTTAAGAATATTTTTACTTCCCTGGTATTTGTTACCATGAAGTACCAATTGGTATTGAGGTATTTAAAAGTCAGAGCAATTCCTAGATAGTGAATGTATTTTATATTAGAGTGACAAAATGGCGTTTAAGAGCTTCCATTTTGGATTTAGACAAATGCTGTCTGCATCTCTAGTAATTTACACACTGGCTGGGTACATTTGGATAAAATGCTTCAATTCTCTGAGCTTTAGTTTTCTTACCTGTAAAATGGGAATATTAATAGTACCAACTTCATGAAGTTGTTTTGAGTATTACATAAAATAATGTTGCTTCTTAAAAAAGAGTTTTTATTTTTTAGACATTATATATTGAAATATTTATGGATGAAATGATATGAAGACTAGGATTTTTTCCCCAAAATAATACAAGAGAGTGAAATTGAGTGAGGATATAGAAATAACTGGATAAGCCATGAGTTGATAATTGGGTGGGCGATGAGTACATAGGAATTCTTTATACTGTTCTATTTTAATATATATTTTTGACAATTTCCATAATAAAAAGATAAAAGATAATGCAAGTAAAACTTTTAGCACACTGTTTGGCACATAATATTGAATAGTAATTCAATCAATTAAATATTGTAATGATAATCATCACAAATATATAGCCTAACAACACAGAACAGTGAAAGAAATATTGATATGTCAACTTTAAAATAAACAGTTATAACTTTAGAATATATTTATTAATTTTGTTCTAGCTTTTACAAGTTATGTTTTGAACATGATAACAATCAAGTATGTCTCTGCTATTTATCAACTGTTTTCTGTTTTAATTGAATACGCTATAACATTTTCATTATTTTGATGTTGTCTGTTTTATAAGAGAATACTAATGTATGTAATATAGTACATATGTATGTATCAAATATAATGTATGTGTTTGTCCATGATTTAAAATAATTACCACTATTTAAAGAGCTCACCATTATCTATGGCTGCTATTTGGACTCATATCACATAAAACTAACCACTATATATAGAGGACATCCTGTTCCAGAAAGTCATATTGTAACCTTAGACCCCAAACAACCATATTCATCATAATTACCTGAACTAATCATTCTGCTTTTATCATTTGCCATATGCTTGGAGTTGACATCATTTCTTGTATTCCTTTTTTCTTAATTTTATTGTAAGTCAGGTCACAAACAGATAACGGACCTACTAGAAATTTTTGAAAATCTAGTCCTAACCATGTCATCTAGAATGGGTGAAAAAAAACCCAAATTAGGCAATTCCAAATGTGATGACATGATAATAAAACAATTAAAAGCTCCTGCAAAATTTTAAGCAAATTAAGAAACTCTTTTAATTTTCTAAATTAATAAAAGGAAGCTCAATAATCACATTGTGTTTTGGAAGAATGATTTTGATATCTTAACAGAAACATTTACATTAATATTCATTTGTTTTGACTTACCTTTTTCTTGGTCACATGGAGCTTGTGTGCTGCTCTATGGCAAAGCTAGAACCCAGGCTTTTCAGTAAATCATGGTAGGATTTGCTCTTCCCTCTCTACATTCATGGAGTTCTCTCAATCGCTGGAATGACTGCAAAGCAGCACGCCTTCCCCTATCTTTATAGAATTTTCTGATATATAGTAGATTCCTCATTCTCAAAGATTAAAAAAAAAAGCTATGAGATCCACACTTCCTACAGAACCTCACAAAAGCCTTCTTTTGGAGATTTTCACTTTTCCTCACTTTCTGAAAGTCAAGCAGATCTCTAACACCCCATGTCCACCAATGGTCTCGCTCCTTTCAGTGACTTCTGGAAATAATTATCTTTGCACTTCAGAGATGAAAGCTTCATTAAATATGGGACAGACCCAGCAGATGTGGCAGAACACATCATGCTGCACATTGTCTCATGTCACAGCTGTGTGACTGATGAAGAGCTTGCTTGTGATGGTGTCATTTAGGGATGTTAGGAAAGATGATTGTTTGGAGGAAGAAAATTAAGATTACTGTTATCATGTGATCTACTAGTGAAATCTAGGATACATGAATCCAAAGGATGTGGAGCTTTTTATTTATTTTATTTTACAAAAGTTAATCCGATTGAAGAATGGATACAAACTAAAGCAAAATAGACAATTGGCAGTGAGTGTTTAGAAACTACTCCTTTTGTTAACACCCAAGGTTTCTGTTTCCTAGGCTGCTTAAAGCAAATACCATGAAGAGGAGTGGCTTAAACAACGGGAATTTATTAGCTTGCAGTTTGAGGCTGAGAAAATGTCCAAATCAAGGAATCATTAAGGCGATGCTTTCTTCCTGAAGACTGGATGCCAGCGACCATTGGCAAGGCACATGGCGGCATCTGTTGGTCTCTCCCTTCTCTTCCAGGTTTTGTTGATTTCAGCCTCTTGCTTCTGTGGTTTTCTCTCTCTTTGTCTGAACTTCATTCTCTTATAAAGCTCTCCAGTAAGAGGATTAAGACCCATCCTGATTGAGGTGGGCCACAACTTAACGAAGTACCCTCGTCAAAAGTTCTTATTTACAATGGCTTCACACTCACAGGAATTGATTAGATTTAAGAAGATATTTTTCTAGGGTACACACACCTTCAAGCCACTATACCCACAAATATACTTGAAGTAATTTTTAATAAGAAACATTGGTGCCATTAGTTTAATAAAGAGTAGTGTAGGATATAGCCACACTGAGCACATTTACTTTTCATTATCAGATTATTTTATTTTTAATATTGAGCCTGTGATATAGCATTTTTATACTTGATTTTTTTTATTCTTTAAAGGAAACAGATTAGGATAGTAATGATGCACATTTATACAGTGCTCTATATTATTTAACTATTTTCATGTCTACTACATTGCAAGATGATTTAAAAAAATATATTTTTTTAAATGTGATATTTAGGGGAGCAGCTGTAGCTCAAGTAATTGAGTGCATGCTTCCCATATACGAGGTCCCAGGTTTGATCTCTGGTACCTCCTAAAAACAAAACAAACAAACAAATGAAAAAACCAACTCTCATTGGGGAGTGCATGTAGCTCAGTGGTTGGTTGAGCACCTGCTTCCCACATATGAGGTCCTGGGTTCTATCCCCAGTACCTCCTAAAACAACAACAACAACAAAAACGTGATATTTGGTAAGGAAATGTTCAGTATGTGCTCCACATATCACATAGTATGCATCATTCTTGCACTGTATTTCATAATACAATGACAGTCGAAATGAAATAAAACATACCTTTTGCTTCCCTTACAGATGCAGGGAAGAAGTAGGAAAAATATGAAGTTCTTGGCATCTAGATGAGAAGTTTTATTGCGTGGTGTTTGGCCATCTGGTGGCCACTGTTCTAGAGGCCATCAAAACCTTGGCTAAAATGGCCAGCTTAGTACCCTGGAAGATGCTCATGATGGCCTTTCAGAATGGGTGATGGAAGGGAGATAAAGCTTCATTCTTCTGGTAGATCAAATTATGGGGGCCTTCCTCTAGCCATGGGAAGAATGTCTCCTTCAGTATGTCTGTACACATAATCTCTGTCACTCTGTTCTTCAAATAAAAAGAAAAGAAGAAATAGAAAAAGATCGAACATCTGTGTGTGTGTGAAAACTGAGTAATGTAAGCACTACTTTTAGTGTGGTGAATAGCACGTGTTCATTTATTTCCTTGTTACCAAGTAACACATTTATGAAAATATTAGTATTATGTCCTTTTCAGTTCTATTTTATTCAGTTTCCCCAACAATCTTAGGAAGTTGATGGAACAGGTTTTATTATCTCTATTTTGTAGATGAGGCCCAAAGAGTCAAGTGACTTTCCTTGAGTCATTCAGCAAATAGATGCAGGATTCACGCTAGAATTGAGTCTACTGATCCTAGTCCATCTCACTGTGTTCACATGGAATGAACGTGAATTACTTATCACGTTGGGTATTTAAATCTGAAGCTTACTAAAAGCTTGTTGTGGTGGTTTGAAGTTGTATCTACCCCAGAAAACATGTTCTTAAAATTAATCCAAAGACCAAAGATTGCCTGCAGCCAGCCCTAGAATGCACAGTCTTTGAGAAGAAAGCAAGACCTTGATGGTGCCTTGATTTGGACTTTTTCATAACCTCAAACCATGAACAAATAAATTCCCATTTTTTCACCAGACCCATTTCATGGTATTTGTTTGAGCAGTCTAGGAAACTAAATCAGATTTTGTTAACAGGAGAGTAGGGTGCAAATACCAAAAGTATGTTGCAAATACCAAAATATATTGCAAATACCAAAAATATGGAAATGGCTTTGGAATTGGGTGATGGGTAGACAGTGGAATAATCGTGAGCTGTTTGACAGAAAAGGCTTAGATTGCTTTGAAGAGGCTGTTGGTAGAAATATGGATGCTAAAGGTACTTCCAATGAGGCCTTAGAAATGATAAATGTGTTATCAGAAAGTGGAGGAAAGGTGACCCGTGTTTTAAAGTGGCAGAGAACTTGGCAAAATTGAATTCTGATGTCAGATGGAAGGCAGAATTTGAGAATGAAGAAGTTGGATATCTAGCTGAGGAGATTTTGCAGATAAATGTGGAAAGCACAGACTGGTTTCTCCTTGTAGCTTATAGTAAAATGCTAGAGGAAAGAGATACACTGAGAACTATAACTCCTGAGCACAAAGAAACCAGAAATTGAAGGTTTGGAAAATTCATAGCTTCCATAAAGCAGGTCCCCAGAGAATAGTGCTCCATGTGAGGGTTTATCTGAACATGGATCCAGTCACCCATTTCAGCACAAGTCAGGGTTGGAAATGCCGTCATCCAGGAAGGATTTGTGGAAAGTTTTTTTGTCTCTTGGATTTGACCCCTGTGTACTAAATGCAAAATCAACAAGTTTTTTGCAAGATCTGTATGAATTGAACCACTGCCTGCCTGGACTAAAAGGGACCGATTGAAGGAAAAATTGCTTCAAAGGCAGACCAAGGAAGCTGAGGTCTGGACTGAAGACATCTTCCCTGGCCAAGGGAGCAGGCCCACAAGTGTGTGTGAAAAGGGTAAATCTGCCCTGGAGCTTCCCCCCGTTATTCAGGAAGAGTGCTGCCACCCAGCGTTCTGAGTTTGAAGCCTATGGGAATGGGAATGTTGAACCTATGCCCGTCTCTCCTTTGTATACTGGAAGCAGATAATTTGTGTTCTAGGTTTCACAGGTCCACAGATAGAGGGGAATTGCGTCCCAGGACAGATCACACCTATAAACGATTCTGATGAGGTTTTTACTAAGCACTGTTATTGAAGTGACTTAAGGCTTTGGTGCTATTGTGATAGAATGAATGTGTTTTGCATATAGAGAAAACAGGTCTTTTTGGGGTCCAGAGTGTGGAGTGTAGTGGTTTGAAGTTGTTATGTACCCCAGAAAAGCATGTTCTTAAATCTAATCCATTCCTGTAGATGTTTACCCTTTGTAAGCAGGGCCTTGTCATAAGGTAACTTCAGTTAGGGTGTGACCAGCCTCAGTCAGGATGGGTCTTATCCTTTTACAGAAGTTCTTTACAAATGTAATGACTACAAAGAGAGAGTGAGAAAGCCACTGGGAGCAAGAAGCTGAAAGCAAGGAAACCTGGAAGCAAGAGACGAGCAGATGCCGCCATGTGCCTTGCCCTGTGGCAGAGGAACAAAGGGTTGCCAGCAGCTGGTCTTCAGGAAGAAAGCATCACCTTGATGGTGCCTTGATTTGGACATTTTCTCGGTCTCAAACTGTAAACTAATCAATTCCCATTGGTCAAACTGAAATATTTCATAGTGTATACTTTAAGCAGCCTAGGAAACTGTGATGGTTAGGCTAATGTGTCAACTCGGCCAGGTAATTGTGTCCAGGTGTTTGTTTCAGCAAGCACTGGGCTAATTGTAATACAAGAGCATTTATGGACTTCAATCACCAGTGAGTTTACTGCGTGGATGGCTGATTACATCTGCTTCAATCAGGGAGATTACATCATCAATGGGTGGTGCTTTTATCCAATCAGTTGAATGACTTAAAAGGGGAATTGATTTCAACATTCAGAGAGAATTTCCCAGCTCATCGTTGGACAGGCAACTTCTCCCAGAAACTCATGAACGACCTTTCGTTGGACTTTCATCAGAGCCACTGGTTTGCAGCCTGCCTGCGGAACCTGGACTTATGCATCCCCACGGTTGTGTGAGAGACTCTTTTAAAATCTCATATTATTGACAGATATCTCCTGTTGATTCTGTTTCCCGAGAGAACCCTGACTAATAAACTAAAACACTTGTGTTTTATTGACTTTTATTTTAAATAATTGATGCTGGATGTGCACATTTTTAATTTGCATTTTAAGAATGACCTCCCTTGCCTCAATATTTGTAGGGTTTGCCAACATTTGGAGATTTTGTTCTTTAGGGCATTGTGTATTTTCTAGCTGGATAACTTCAAATTCACTCCACCTCCTTTTCCCTTCTTTGTGCTGTAAGTGCCCTTTTTCTTTCACTTGATCGAATCCTGACCCTCCTGGAGGCCCTGCTGAACTGTTATCTGCATTATTAAATCATCCCAATGCTCTTTAGGCAAATACTTTGAGTTTATGTAAAACTTTGTCTTTATTGTCCTTTTTTAAATTGAAATTTTCCCCTAAAATGGTCATTCATATCTTATTTTCTTTATATGTTTCCTCATTATTGTACATTTTAATATCATTATACAGAATTTATTGTCACTTTAGAAGATGATCAATACATATTTGTTGCCTGAATAGTACATAGACCATTTTCACTGTACTTTGATATAATAATAATGACAATTATATTGTCATTATATAATAATAATGACAATAAAAGAAATAAAAAACAACAAAAAATAGAAATATTATATAATAATGACAATAAAAGAAATAAAAAAACAAAAAAAAAATAGAAAAAAAAGACTATACAAAGAACAACCTTGTATTTGCTATTACTTTAAAAATCATTATAAAAGGATCAATATTCCATAACAATAATAATAGCTAAATTATTTAGGGAACTTAAAAACATTTTCTGGAAGAGTTTAAATAAAGCATCAATACCTATCTACCTTTTACAAGTTATATGAGAATTAAGCCAGACTTTCCATGGAAGTTTCTTTATTGGTATAAGTAGGTTATATCTGCTTTGGGATATTTCTTAGCACTGAGACATTTAACATATCTTATAAGTAAGCAATTACATTTTTTTGGGTAAATATTTTAATATTCCATTATGAAGAATACTGATATAATTTTGAGCTTGTGTTTCATCAGCAATTTGTAGTATCATTTCTGGAATCCTAGACCCTCTCTGTTGCCCCTTTTTTCAAAGATAAACAAACCTAGGGTAGGTTTAGAAGAAAGAGCTTTAAATGAAAGAAAACTATAGAAATACATTCATTTAGAGGACCCAATATGTCAGCAACTATATAAAAGTATTTATTTCTTTATCTTTCTAATTTCTTTCTTTCTCTTGTTCTCACTGTCTCTACATACCTATCCCGTATTTCAGATGTAAATCTGTGTGATTAATGAAAGACCGAAGAAGCAGCATCTAACAAGATTACTAGGTAGGATTTAGAACTTGGCTTATGCTTTGAGAACAATTCTAAAATTTTATTTTATTCATTGATATCAAATCAACATGCATTATTAAAGAAGATACAATATTCTTTATAAAACCAAAAATGTTTATATATTTTTTAGCTTTTTTCTTTATTTTTAAAGGTGCTTTAGAGTACATAAATGTACGTCAAAAATGTCGGGGATTCCCATGTACTTTACCCACTCCCTTTCCCACACTTTTCCCCATTAACATCTTCCATTAGTGTGGTATATTTGTTGCACTTGATGAACACATTTTGAAGCATTGCTGCTAAGCATGGTCTATAGTTTACATTATGGTTTACACTTTGCACTGCATAATTTTATAGGTTTTGATAAAATGTATATTTTTATACATTTGAGCTTTCATTGAACTAGCGTTATTTGAAATGAGAATTGATTTTGATTTACATTTGATTTGACTGTTTTTTCCAATTAATTAACTTTTTTTTTTGAAGAGTTATCAGGGATTGAACCCAGGACCTTGTACCTGGGAAGCAGGTGCTCAAGCACTTGAGCTACATAATTGACCATTATGGCAGTTGTAGACATAACATTGGTAATTATAACAAAATGGAGAAACTAAAGGACATTATATATGATTGAAATATATCTACATAGTTTATTCTGAGAAGTCTATGATGTATATTTAATTTCTTTCAAAGATTTTTAGTAGTAATGCCTTTCTGTGGTAATACTTTTTTAATAAAATAAAATTTGAATTATTTTGAAAGTATTTCATTTCTTTTGGAATAAATCACTAATGAGATAGCACATTATGATAAAGATGTAAATGTTTAGCTACATTAATGTTCATAAGTCACAATTACGAAAGGAAGCAAATTAAAGAGTCACTTGTAGAGGAAATTTTCCACAGTTTCCGATACTTTTAAATACATTTAAGTCACACTTCTACTCAACCTGCTCATTTTTATGTTTATTAATCATGGAAGATAGTTGTAACAGGATAATAATTCTGAGATATTAACAGAAAGTATTTTTTTCCCTTTTACACTTACTGGCTTTATACCTCTTGGCTAAACCCCCTACCCCAAGAAAGCAAAGATTTCCACCTGCACTGCCTTTGTGAGTTTTGTGAGATTCTTGAAGCCCAAGATACATGCTCTTTTTGAATATGTGAAAGCTTAGGTTTGGACCTTAAAAATAGAAGCTTTGAAGACGTTTTAAGTTAAAGTAAGTTTTTCTGCTCCCTGGACAATGTTGGGGTTGGAAGAGTAGAGAGAAGAGTTCAGAAAGAGACCTAGAAAGTTAGAATGCAGTGAAGAGCTTACTTAGGTGCCCTGTTCCCCTCTCCCCATACTTGGCCTGGGCCAGAAGATGATAGAATCTTCTTTAAGTTTTAAGGTTTTAACAATAGAAAGGCCATCTCCTCACTATTGAGGTGAGGGCTTGGAAGACAAGAGAGTCTTTTTGAGAAACCCAGTATCATTACGGTGACTTGGTGAGCTCTATATGAGAGGGTGGAGCTGCCTGCTCAGTTTCTCACAGCTCCAGAGTAACACAGGAGAGCCTACGCCTTGATTAGGGCATAGAAGTGGGGGTGAGGGGAAGGCTGAGCGCGAGAGGGAGAGAGGGAGGGTGAGAGAGAGAGAGAGAGAACTGTAGGTATTTTTCTGCAGATGAAGGACAAGTCAACTGGGGCCTTGGCATGGCTGACTCGCTGAGAACTGAATATGTAAGAGTCACATCTCAGCAGATGCCAGCATCAAGGGGGACCTGCCTGAGGACCAGTTGGGACAAAGAGCCTCTCGGAGGATATCAGCAAAGAACAGAAGCACAAGGCACCTGACACGGAGGAGCAGAGCATTCCTCACACCAGCGCTGCCTTGAGTGGTGGTACTTAAGCCAGCTAAGGCTTAGTAACAATCTCAAGAAGTAAAAGAGGAGGGAAGTCAGCTGAAAACAACAACAACAGCACAATTTAGTTTATTAGGAATGAGTTCTAGAAGCATTTTTTTGCATCAGATAAAATGAGTCATATATGTGCATATGTGTATTAAAGAAAGAGCTGTATTTTTTGCATTCGTGACTTTGTGACTGAAATTTATATCAGCTCCATAGCTATATGATAAATTATGCATCAGCCTTTATTTTTTTTAAAGCTGTGGAAAAGAGAACTATGAAGGTAATGCTAGATCACACACAGAAATGAAAGAACAGTAAAAAAAAAAAAATGCACTGAAACTAATTAACAAAAATTACCTTCCCTTGACTTATTTCACTTTAGCTTGAAGTCCAAAGCCAGATTGGTAAAAAAAAAATTGTTAGGCTGGAAATGTTCTCCTTTATTTGGATATCCTTTTATCTTCAATTGAATATTCCTTAAAATATTGAAATATATTCTATAGAATAAATGTGGGATGGATGATACTTTTTTTCAATGGAGGTACTAAAGTGATGGTATACAAAATGGTTTAAGTGGACAACATCAAGGGTAGTTGATGTTTTGGTAACTCTTAAGTACATAGGAGATATATTTTCTTTCAACAATGTTGAAAGGTTGTAAAGTTCATTCAAGACTCCAGTCAGGGGAAGCGGGAGTGGCTCAGTCGATAGAGCCCCCGTTTACCATGTGTGAGGCCCGGGGTTCGCTTCCTGGGGTCTCCTTGTGAGGGCAGGCTGGCCCGCGCGGCGTGAGGGGCTGATGCAGCGGGACCTCACAGCAAGGGGAAGATAAGCAGACATGGAGAAGACACACAGCGAATGGACACAGCAAGCACAAGCAGCAAGGGGGGGATAAATAAATAAATAAATAAATCTTTAAAAAAAAAATTTTTTTTTTTAAATTAAAAAAAAAAAAAAAAAGACTCCAGTCAGTACAACAAACACAAATTTCTTCATGGTGCCAAAGTTTTAATCATCAGAGTAGTTTGCAAAGAATAATACACTAAGACTCTTGCTGGTAAGTATTCAAGATAACATTTCTTTAAAAATGACACAAGGAAGAGTGATGTGATTGAAAATCACTTATGATGTTTTACCTATATAGATAAAGATGAATAGATTTAGTAAACTGATGATGAAAAATAAAATTCTTATCTTAATCCTAATTGTGCAAAAAAAAAAAAAATCTTGTAACCAAACTACTTTGTCCTTGATTTGTTTAAACTGAAACCATTATGGCTTCAAATTATATCACACAAGAAGGAAACTAGAATGAGAGAGGTTAAAGTTCTAGTTTTTAAAGATGGTTCAAACTCGTGGGCACAACAGCTTTAATGACGTTACTGAAAACCCGGATGTGAGTATCTTACAGTCCCTTCCTCATTTTTGCTACTGTGCCAATTGAAAATATTTGTAGCTGCATCTGGCAGATGTAGGAAAGATTCAGCCATTTGATTTATGAACCCGACAAGTGGAGTGTCTAGGGGAGGGGATTTCAGTTCCCAGTAAAGTCTCTGAATTCATAAATATTTTGTAAAATTCTAGGCACACAGACAGAAAATGCTTTTAATCAACATTGATTTGTAGAAACTTAAGCAGAGCAAAATCATTTATTGAGCAGTTAGGGCTAAAACACTCAGAACTATGAGGCTGTGGTCTACAGACAGTATTTTCTTAAAGGAACTTTCTTCCGATGGAATTTGTCTATTTCCACCACAAGGCAAATGTTTAAGTTTGCCAAAAAGTTTCTTAGGATATGAAATACTGTTGTCCTAACGACTCTTAAGTAAATTCCAGAGCTTACTGCTCCATAACTTTTGTATTTTTAAGGCACATTTTGCTGTGTGAAAAGTGCCTCCTGCTACCAGATGCCCCCGACATGTCTAGGTGTCAGCTGGTGCCTGTGAGCCAGCAGGGGAGCACATTTGTGGAAGTTGGAGGTTGTTCTACAGGTGAGGGCACTCACGTGGTCAGCTGGTGGCTGCGTAATGGGAATGTTCCTAGGGAATGTTAAATACAAAGCTGGGTGGAGATGAGGCAGCCAGGATTGTGAGTGGGTGGCAAAGCGGTAAGGACGTTTGCACATGTGTGGAATCAGACCCGAGTCCTGCACTGGAGTGAAGAAGGGGAGAAGGACAGGAGGAGCGTGTTTGGATGGGCGTCAGCTCAGCCGCTTTCTAGATGGTCAGGCTTGCGAGCCATTTCTTACGCCTTTATCTCTTTCCCCTTGCTCCTTATATCTCCTCTGCATCCTGTGTAGGCAGCCACACCAGCACAGGTGCCTTGGTCCTCTATCTTCATTAGTCAGGAGCTTCGCTTTCCTTAACTCATCTGTCTTAGAAACTTAGGGTAGAGTGTAATGATAATGGGCCCAGAACCTGGAGGAAGGCAGATCAGAACTGGTATTCGGTTTGACCACCTCTTTTCTGTGAGGTCTTGCACAGGTTACCTAACCACTGTTTCTTATCAGTATGTCAGGGACATCCTCTTGGGTTACTACGGGCAAGAGATGACATTGCTTAGCAATTGCCTCCCTGCCTAGCCCCTTGCCCGGCAGTTTCACAGTCCAAGATCACGTCCTGCCACGTCTTGGTGACTGGCCCTCATTTGAATTCAGACATATGGGTGGTCTGAATCCATTGTGAGAAGCTATTGGTACAGAGAAACTTGAATATTTTGGGCACTTGAGAGAAAGAGAGAAGGTAAGACTGAGAAAACTGGAGGAAGGGAGGGTAGACTTAAGGGGGACATAAAGTAGGGAAGCTGAGGGGACTCAGGGCCACTTTGGAGGAGGCAAAAGACTCGGGTGAAAGGCTTGTTAAACAAACTTCATCTGAGGATAGTTCTGCAAGTTGTCCCAGTCAGAGAAATCACAGCGCAACAGGCAAAAACCCCCCACAAAACTGAGCAAACAAACAAAAAATCGCCCACTAAGTCTCTTAAGAAATTGCCAAAGAGGATTACACGTACATAATTAGCACCGTATTTTAAATTCCTCTTTCCCACCTCTCCACCTCCCACATGCAAGGTAGTTTGCTCATATTCTCTCTCCCCTTCTACTGCTAATTCCTCTAAACTTCTACCCCAACATGTCCATACTATTTCTGTTTCTTTTTCCTTGTCATTTTCCCTGATCATGTTGCACATTGCTGCTGCCACTAACGATTGGCAATTTCCAACATGATCAATGTACTCTCTGTATCTTCCCTATTTCTTTCTTGATTAGCATAATGAATGAGCCAAATATGCAAAGTGTGTAGGGAAGGAAATGGGACTTAAAACCTCCTGCCCTGCTTCTCTTATCAAAAGGGGCAGAGTAGATATTATTCAGTATTATTGATAAACAACTGTTGCAATAACGGTTTGTGAATATTTGTACTTGATTCTGACTTGGTTGATAAATCTTTACTTGGTAGAGTCTGTCCCTGGATATAATCAAATTTATTTATTACTGTAAAAACAGTTCCCATGTTCAAAGAAAAAAACAGCTGTACTTGCTCCTCACTTGGCTTCTTAGAAGAGAAAAATCTCAACATTAAATGAAAACAATTTAAGGAAGAAAAATAATGTTTAAGTTCTAATGATTATTTACTTTTAAAATTTTTATTAATGCCTAAATAATTTTGCTATCAAATGTAATTGGGGACTTTTATCATTACATAGCTCACCCCACTCTGATCCCCACAAAAAACAAAAAACAAAAAACAAATCACCATCAGCATTTAAAGAGATTTCTATTTTTTTTTTTTTTGGCCTGGATTATTAGGCAACTGTCTAATTGTTATATGACAGATATCATTCACTTAGAATATTTTTTTGCTAAATCTGATGTTTAGTAGTTGAATCTGCATTTCTTTTAGTGCTCTTTCTACCATCCAATACAGCCTTGGTCAAAAGTTGAACAGAATTAAAAAATCAAAACTATTATTGGGTAGTCAATGGATAATTTATTTATAGCTCATATTTTGATATTCACTGAAAAAATCCTGCTATATTGATGTGACTAATACAAGTTCTGGTGCTTCTAAAGAGCAAATGTTTTTCAAGTTTACAAAAGTTGTGTTTTAATGGGAACACCTCATTTTTTCTTTGTTGTTAAAGATTGAATAAAATAATGGGTTTATTATTAGAAGGTATGTAAATAGATTTAATTTGACCTGTAATCTCATACATTCTGAAAACACAACCACTTGAATTTTATAATGAGATGTCCCTCTATCTCAATACACATTCTTTAATTTGGCAGTATTTGTGTATAATTTTAATAGGCAAATTTATTTAAGACTAAAACAGTATCCATTGAATGCTAATTTCTTCTTAACATAGAAGTTGAAAATGTAAGGAGAACACAACATCTCAGATTTTGAATATTATAATTCCAGAATTTTCACAACGTTGTCACTGATTATATTGTTTATATGAGCAATTTATATGACATATCATCTCCTTGACAAAATGACACATAAGGCTGTCAATATTAATTTGCTCTTTAAAATTATTATATGTAATTAAATTCCAGCTACTTGAGTGATTGGCATAGTGTTGTGATTTTTCAATGTAGACATTATTTCTTCCCAAAGCTCAACTTTACATAGATTTTAGTTCTTTGTGAAAGAATTTATAAATGTGATAAAGGGTAACTATATTTTTAGGAGATGAAAAAAACATACTATTTGGGTAAAAGATACATAGTAACTTGAAAAGTATGTTAAGAAGAGTCTTTTTGGATATATCTCATTTTGTGGCAATGTGTCAATGATATGTGCTCATATTTATGGTTAAAAAAAAACATTAAATGATGTTTTTTCTCATTGGGATAGGCTGGGGCAGTTTCTTTGATTAGAACTTCTGTTCGACTAATAAATGTATTTTCTTATAAAGTTTAAGGCACTTAATGCTTTTTGACACGCGGATTGTTTCGATTACTTTAAATCTTTATGATAATTTTTAAACTCAGTACTCGGCAAAGAAGAAACCCCAAACTTTTCCATTGAGCACCTCTAGAATTAGAACATGCCCCTTTCTGTTTTGGAGGGATTGGTTCCCAAACTCCTTTTATCCTTTCACTCTTTTATTTATTTATTTATTTATTTATTTATTTATTTATTTATTTATTTATTTATCCCCCCCTTGCTGCTTGTGTTTGCTGTGTCCATTTGCTGTGTGTTTTTTCTGTGTCTGCTTATCTCCCCCTTGCTGTGAGGTCTTGCTGCATCAGCCCACTGCGCCGCGCGGGCCAGCCTGCCCTCACAAGGAGGCCCCGGGAAGCGAACCCAGGGCCTCCCATATGGTAAACGGGAGCTCTATCGATTGAGCCACACCCGCTTCCCATATCCTTTCACTCTTGAAGTGGGGGCAGTAAAAGAAAAAACGAGGCACTAAAGCATGTTCTTGGGGACTGAAGCCTCTGTGTTGAAGCCCCAGGTGGCAGGGCAGAGTTCTAACCACGCTGAGTGTGTCATGTGGTGCCTGCCTGATGCCCTTAACGTTCTCCCTACTTAGCTCTCTTCTCCTTAATTTATTCCCTAAGGGCCTGAATATAACTGGACTCTTGCTGCCCCACTTTGCCCCAGTCTGTTTGCCAAGCTTTCCCCAGTACTTTCTCTCATTTCTCAAAACGACTCTTTCACAATTCATTTTTCTGACTTTCTTATTCTTTAAAACTTAGGTCTTTAGAACAAATGCTATTTTTCTTTTTTTCACATTTTGAATTGAAGTTGATGATAAAAGAAGGATGTTGGTAGACAGATTCTCATTAACCCCTTTCTTTTCGTTTTTCCCTCCCTTCTCTTAAAGGCTGCATAAAGGGAAAAAGACTCAATTGTGCACATTTTTTTTCTGGGTTGAACAATAGGAATTTACTAGCTTACAGTTTTGTGGCTGAAAGAAAGTCCAGATCAAGTCATCATCATGTCTCCCTGAAGATGGTGGCGTTCTGGGACTGGCTGCCAGCAATCCTTGGCTCCTCTGTCACATGGCCAGGCACATGGCAGCATCTCCTGGTCTTTCCTTTCTCTTCTGGGTTCTGTTGATGTGCAGCCTCCTGCTTCCTGTGGCTTTTTCTCTCTTTTTGTCTGAATTTTATTCTGCTTAGAAATGACTCCAGTAATAGAATTAAGATCCATCTTAATTGAAGTGGGCCACACTTTCTTAACTGAAGTAACCCCATCATAGGTCCTGCTTACAATGGGTTCACACCCACAGGAATGGATTAGATTTAAGAACATGTCTTTCTGGGGTACATACAGCTTCAAACCACCACAATATGAAATGACTGTTTTAGATAATGGACATCAGGCAGTTCAGGATAGTGATCCCAGAGATAGGGAAAACAGCAAGGCAAGCCCAATAGTTGCCCCAGCTTACCACCTACAGAGAGTTTTTAGGCCACAACACATACACAGGGAAACCAAGTGGAGTCAACAGCTTCACAGAATTTAGGAAATGGTTGTACTAGAAGGCCAAGGCAGCTAGAGTTCTCAAGGCAGAATCCTGGAGAAGGGAGAGCTGCACAGAGAGGAAGCCATGGGGATCTGCAGAGGAGTCTCCTTGAATCTTCATCTCAATGGCATGAAGTTTTTGTTTGGTAAAAGAACTATGGGAGGGAGGTGCCCAACCATTTGAGCTACATCCATTCCCTGCTTGTTGTATCCCTCATTGCATTATCTTGTTGCGTCAGCTTGTTGCATCAACTCGTTGCCTCAGCTCGCCGTGCCAGCCTGTCATGTCAGCTCACTGTCTTACTTGTCTTCTTTAGGAGGCACTGGGAACTGAAACTGGGACCTCTCATGTGGGAGGCAGGCACCCAGCTGTTTGAGCTACATCTTCTCCCCTATACACAACGGAATATTATGCAGCTGTAAGAAGAAATGAGGTTGTGAAGCATATGACAACATGGATGAACCTGGAGGACATTATGTTGGGTGAAGCAAGCCAGACACAAAAGGACAAATACTGTATAATTGCCCTATTATGAACAAAATATATCTTGTGAAATATAAATATATTATGTGAAATATGAATATGGGTAGAATTGCATATATAAGACTGTTTTTCTTTGAAGCTGAACAAATGTAAGTTAATACTACAAAATGTTAATATCAGACAAAAAAAAACACCCCAAAACCATTATACTAAGTGACGGAGACCAGACACAGAGTACTACATATTGAATGATTCCATTTATATAAAATGCAAATATAAATCAATATATAAAGATGAAAGGAGATTAGTGGTTATGTAGGTCTGAGGAAGGAATGCTAAGGGGTGTGGAGTCTTTTTTTTGGAGTAATGAAATCGTTCTAAAATTTTTAAGATGATGAATGTACAACATTGTGATTGTACTGAAAGCCAGTGATTGTACACCAGAAACAGCAGCTATGTACAGTGGGGGAAGCACAGAGAGACTCAGATGTGAGGAATTTTCTTGTTTGTTTGTTTGTCTGTGTTTTGTTTATTATTATTATTGAAATAATGAAAATGCTCTAATAATGATTGAAGTGATGAATGCACAACTGTGTGATAATAAATACCATTGATTATACACTTTGGATGAGTTGTATGTTTATTAAAATGTATCAATAAAATCGATTTGTTTAAAAAAATCTACTAATCTGAAGTAATTGTGATACCAGATTATTCTTGCAGATTTTTTTTCTAAAGCATGTTCTGTACTTAAATAACAACTCTACCTGGAAACACAAATAGCTGTGTTTGCTTGTTCCTGCAACAACTATGGTATTCCAAATAATGTACTGAATAAAAATAGTC